>PVKU01003017.1:0-42103 GCA_004027475.1 Anoura caudifer | reverse complement strand
GAACAATAATTGAACACCAGCTGGGTTTTCTACAATTCACCTCAATTTATCTCAGTTCTGATGCTAACTGAAGATAGCACCAGATGCCACAGGTTAAAGCTTCCATTTCTCAAGATTGCTTCCCCACCCCCAGTTTATATGCTAATAGCAAACCCAGGTTGTCACCTGCACTTCTGATAAGCTGACAATAATAAATTAGAAGTTTCATGACTTCTCCCTTGGGTCTGCTCACTTTGCTAGAGTAGCTCACAGAACTTAGAGAACATTTTACTTAATAGAGTACAGCTGATTATAAAAGGGTATGACACAGGACGAGCCAAAGCGATAGCGCATTTTTCTCAGATCTTCCGACAAAGGATCTACCTGATGGGTCTCTGAGAATAACACAAGTGAAAGTATGGGAGCTCCTAAATTGAGGCTCCCAGGCACTTTGTACTATTCTGTTGTTTATACTCAGCCTCCAGCAATTTGCCAAAATTGCTCTCTTAGCAGATCCTGGGGCAGACCTTCTGAATTTGTTCTCTCTCCAGATTTACAGGTGACAATTTGCCCCGTGACCTCAGTTTTCCACTGAGTCCAAGAAGTCATTTATGTTTCTTTGGTGTAGCTTATGTTTTTTGTAAGAACTTGAGCAGTGACTTTTAAGTTCTTTGTTTGTTGAAACTCAAGCCATAAATCTACATTTCTCATATGCTTCTACTTGAATTAATTATGTCAGTAGGTAATTATTAATTTAACTTGTTCAATATGTGTCCCGAAAGACAAGAAACAAATTCAAATACAAAGAAAAATTATATAGGACAGAGTCATTTTTAAAAGTCTATCTTGATGTTTCTTATTCAGCTTGTAGAGCCTGCTTTTAATATAATGTACTAAATTAGCATTAACATTAATCAATATTCTGCTTTCAATCAACAGCAGATACTGCCTGTCTCTAGATAATACTCATGTATGCATTAAATAATTTAACAAATATTTTGCTATCATTGTCTTTAGCAAGGAATCATATACTGGGTGATTGATAAATAAATATAAATTTTATAATGTGGAGAAGAGTTGGAATAAGTAAGGGGAAAAGATGAGATAGCTCAGCAATGTATTTGTAAAAGCTTTGTTGGGTTTCTTTAAGCTTCTGTTTTTCTTTTTTCTTTGTTTTGTTGTTGTTGTTGTTGTTAACAGGAATGAATTGATTAGGAATTGTGGAAGCCACAAGAAACTGCAAGACAAACCTTTACTGATACAACTCATTAATATTACGTAAGGTGAAGGGGTCTACACGACATAACCAGTGATATACTAGGTGAGGAAAGGTCACCCTGTGGTGAGTTCCTCCTGCCTTTCAATTGTCCCTTGCTAGGCACCGTGGGCTTTCCACCCTGGTAACCTCTGGCTTATCCGTCCTACTATGCTCATGTCCTTCTAACTGCTTGCTATAGCATAAAGTGATGATGTTTTCCCAGTGTGGTTGGTCCATGGTGTATCATGGGCTGACTCTTCAACTACTACTAAATACAAGATTAAAAATAGTGGCAAGCAGTGCCTGGTAAACCCTAAAAAGCATGTTTTAGAAGTAGAAAAAAAGGACATAAGTTATTAGACAGAGCAAAAATGTCTAAGTAAACTACTGTGTTTTAGTCTGTATAATTCTGACCAATGTTATTGAATAAATATTTTCCATCATAACTAGTCTCTAGGTAAGTAATTTAATAATTATGAGGGGGACCCCTAAAACCAGAACTTATTTGTAAAGGGTTGTATATTTATTCTTACATGTTTAGTCACCTTCAACATACTCTCTATTTGATGCAATACACCTATTGGCACATTTTTTCCCACTGCTCAAAGCAGTTTTTGAACTTGTTGATTTTGATGCCTTTTAATGCTTCTGCTGTTTTTTGTTTCATCTCTTCCACATCAGCAAAACATTGCCTTTTGAGGATTTTTCTTCAGAGAAACAAACAAACAAAAACTTGCTAGGGTAAGATTGGATGAATAAGGAAGGTGAAGCATGGAGGTCACACTGTTTTTGGTCAAAAACTGCTGAACATACAGCTTAGTGTGGGCAGATGCGCTTGCGAATCACCCATCATGAAACGGGCAAGCATATTGAAAGAGTCTTCAAAAAAAATTCACTGAAACTGAACTCAGTCTCTCACAACACCAGCTGGTACACTGATACAGATGGGTACACCTGGCGGGGGAGCCTGTACTACAAGGGGCCCACCCTCCAGAAGATAATTCTGAGATTTTTTGATCCCCCTTCTTATATTTTATGTCTGCTTCTAAACAAAATATTATGAAAAAGTGTCTTAATCCAGAAATAGTCATATACCCTAAAACCATATTTATAATACAAACATAATAACATAAAATATAGAACTTTGTACATTTAGAAATGCACACCATCTTATAATGTACTAAACTTTGAGGCACATGTCAAAATAAGAATGTGTGTGAGCCTCTTTCTGATTAGGTACTAATAGGGTAGCTGGTTTGTATTTCCTAATAAAAATGGCAGTATAAAATTTATTTAAGTTTTAAAAATGCACTTGAAATATCAATGCATGTGCATTGTTTTGTTGTTTTGTGGTTTTTTATATTCCTACTGCTTATGGAATAATTATTGGGTTTATGGAGAGATTCAACAGAGCAATGACTAAACAGTGACTTATATAATGTTTATGAGGATGTTAGTGTGGTTTGTAAGATATCACACATTCATAGGTTGATGGATACAAGCATATTCTTTTAAATGCAGAAGCATCTTCACCATGTGCAACTGTTACATGACAAAATATATTTTAATTTCAAGGCTAAAATTGTAATTCCACTTTAGATAATATATCTTTCAACGACTATATAGTTCATGCACCATGTGTAAAACATTAGCTCCTGAGACTGATTATTAAAGTAAGATATTACAGGCAATTACATTTAATTATTCAGAATCTTTGTAACATGTAATAAGTAAACTTCCAGTATAATTAGAAATACAGTGACATCTAAAGAAAACTATTTAGAATCTCAACAGCAATTACAATATTCTATAGGCTTTTTTACACTTGTAGAATATTTTTAGTCACTTACTGATTGCCATTAGGGATAGATGAATTTTCTGTTTTTTATAAAGTTGCAATGTAAATGAATTGCCTTCCATCAAAAAATGTTTTCCTGCTATAGAATTAATTGCAAATATTTAACATGACCTGTAATAATAAATTTTGTGATGTTCTTTAGTCTAAACACAACTCACCTTTTCTGTACATGGACACTATACACAGTTCTTAAATAAACCCACACTTGCTAAAATGACCTATTATCCTCTGCTTCTTTTAATAACTTTCTATTTAATACTCTTGACATGTGCTCCTTCTGAAAGTGAAACATGAGCACTATGTTGAGAAATTAATACTCTATACAATAAACACCAAAATTTTATTTTAATATTATAGCATAAACAAACATCTTTTCATAGGTTGGAAGAAAGTTATGAATATAAGGTTTATGGTATTGATTTATTATTTTTATATTCAGGGCCAAGTTTACTCCTAGCAATAAAGTAATTTTTTATTTATTCAACACCTACATTGTAGTGTCCAATTTATACAGTATTATTGGTTAGATCAAGATCTTACCTTTTGTTCTTAATTCCAAATAATGAACTTCCTTTTCTTAGGCAAGTCTTTGAACTACAACTTTGATGTTAATTATTTTCCTCGTCTTAACTCTCTCAAATAAATGCATAATGACAATAAGCTCTAGTATTTTTAAGACTCATCTCTGTGTTAATTTTCATTACATAATCTTTATTTGTGCAGAGAAAACCAGATTTTACTGACATTAGGGAAAAAGCTAACAAGTAACATTTAGAATATAAAGAGGAAAGCAGTTAATTTCCTTATGCTTTAATAAAGGAATCTTTGTCATTCATTGGGCTAGTACTTAGCTTCTTTTTGGGAAAAGAAGTGCATGCTGTGAATGTAAACTTGGCATCCTCTCTATCTGGACATTCCAGTCAATGGAAGCCAGATTACAATGTCCTTCATCTCAGTACAAACTCACCATTTATTTTCCTCTGTCATGTTGCCTCTCTGTAACAGTGAGGAAACTTTCATATAAAAACAAAACAAAACAAACACTTTTGAGTTTTAAAATGTCCTTCAACAAGCACTTTACAAATGAGGACCTGAAGTGCCCAAAGATTGTGAGTTATATTTTGTGATTTTATATAGCTAGAAAACTACTGTGTGGAAGCCCAACATTGTGACTTTGAATATGAAAAATCTTAGCCAGTAAATATAATTTGGTTTTGGTTGGCTGGTTAGAAAAATTTGTTTGAAAAAACAAGTTTTGTTATATTGTTTGAGTTTTATTCTAAAATAAAAAGATAAATATTGATTTTTTTAAGTAAGAGCAGTGGTTAAAAAAGTCCACAAACCTGTTTTTAGAAGGCCAGGTTTTTACATGTTGTATTTTTTTAATTATTGGAGGGAAAACTTAATACCCAGGAATTTCCTGGAAAATGTATGGCAATTCTAGGGGAATGATTGAATATCTTCTCATTTTGTCCAGGATTAAAATGCACTGCTCCAATTATAGGTGAGAAAAAACAAACAAGAGAGCATAATATAGCCAGAAACACGGAAATAAAGAACAAGTTGACAGAAACCAGAGGGGAGGGGGAGGGGCATAACAGGGCAAAAAAGGGGAAGGGTCATCAAGGAACATGTATAAGGGACCCATGGACAAAGAAAACAGGGCCAAGGAGCATTGAATGTGGGAGGTGGAAGTGGGTAGGGTGGAGGAGAGTAAAGTAGGAGAATAGGGACAACTGTAATTACAAAACAAAAAAAAAAAAGAAAGAAAGAAAAGAAAATGCACTGCTCTTATAGACTACTATTAAAATGAGTTGATGGTACTCTGGCTGGTGTGGCTCAGTGGATTGAGTGCTGGCCTGCATCCAAAGGGTTGCTGGTTGGATTCCCAGCCAGGGCACATGCTTGGATTGATGGCCAGGTCCCCAGTGGGGAGGGTGTTAGAGGCAACCACACATTGATGGTTCTCTCCCTTCTCCTTCCCTTCCCCTCTGTCTAAAAATAAATAATATAGTTTTAAGAGTTGATGTTGCAAAGGTGATATCAAATGTTATGTTAAATTAGCCAATTTCACATATTTATTTCTTGAGTTTAAGATGTATTATTATACAATTACAGGTAGTTTGCCAGCTGTGTGATATTTAATAGAAATTAACAAAATATTAAAATTTTGTTTGTTGTCATCACAAAAACAGTCCTCCTCAATTCTTATAAGTTACATATGAGAAATGTTAATAAGGTTATTTAGAAATGTTATGAAGCTATCAATATGTCACTTCTTAAGAACATGACATTTCCATTTTTAAAAAGGTAGATACTTAACTCCC
Source organism: Anoura caudifer (assembly GCA_004027475.1). Classification (NCBI taxonomy): domain Eukaryota; kingdom Metazoa; phylum Chordata; class Mammalia; order Chiroptera; family Phyllostomidae; genus Anoura; species Anoura caudifer. The sequence goes on along the minus strand of PVKU01003017.1, from coordinate 36,681 downwards.
TTGAAAGGGGAAAATAGTGCAGTTTCATGATTAATGGAGCATTCAGTTCATGAATAATGCAGAAAGCGAAAGATGTTTCCCTTCCTTTATACCCATTTTCTCCACAAAAGTAGTTCTAATCTTAAAATACTCTCCCTATAAATCTATTATGGAGTCAGTATGTTTTATTAAAGGTGAGAAGGGACAGGTTAATGCTCCAATGATAATTTAATGAGTCTTTAATTACCTTCAAATTTCATACTACTGTCATCAAATTTTGCCAGCAATTTAAATACCATCTCCACCTACTGTAAAATAAACACTGTCCATGCAAAATAAATAGTGATTCTAATTATAATCTTATATTTAGGTTTTAAAAAGATCTATAAGCACAGGAATACACATGCCCTGAAGCTGAAAGCTCAGTTCTATTCAAAGTAGGCTGACATGAAATGCTAAATTTTATTCTCCCTCTATTCCTCCCCAAAGCATACTGCATTAATGAACTTGAAATTGCCTCCATATTAAGGATATTCACTTTTTTCACTTGGAACAGTGAAGCTGTTCCACACTCTCATACTGAAGCCATTGAAAGTTTATTAACAGCATTGCCTTACAAGCCTGTACAACGCTCCCACACACTCCTGTGTGAGCACACAAACTGCGCATTGATCTCCCAGAATGCATCAGGGACAGAGAAGTTTGCAACAACGTAACTGGTAAGTTGCTTAAACTTTGACGGTGTTGGCATGTTTGTTTTAAATTTAATTTTACTCAGTCCTTTTAATGTTGCTATTAAATCAAAGTATCGGGGCTCATTTAACCACAATTCTGGATGATTTCAGTGTAGTGAACAAGCTGCCCTTATCAGTCTTGCTATTTCAATATACTGACTTTGATACCAGTGCTCATGAGGTTACCCTGCCTTCTTTGAACCCATTAACAAGGCCTCATTACAGCTGCCCCATATCTACATCTTGCAAGGGCTCCACCGTCTGCACCGTTGGTGCAGGCAATTATTCATTCTTCCAAAAGCGAAATGCCGTTAGGTTCTGTTCTGATACTGCCTTTTGCTAAATGTGAAAAATTCTCTCCAAGGGCGAGTTTATTTGTGTTTCTTTAGAAAACATAAAATTGCACATCGCAGTATCCATTATGGGAACTGTAAAATATTGCCTTCATTTGGGTTTTAATAGAAGGTAAGATTTTTTTTAAATTGAATTATTTTAATAATCAAATGGTACAGAAAATGACATTCAATTTTTCTGTGTAAACATCAGAAAATGGGCTTTAGTCCATAGGAAAGTTTGCTTCTATTGACAAAGTGGGAGTTGGGAACAGGCAATCAGCATCTCAATTTCAAATACATACTAACAATTTAACATTGTTTCTTTCCCTTAATTACCTAGTTTCACCCTCCTTTCTTAGACTGACCAGGACCTCTACTGGTAGTGGTAGTAGTACACTTGCAGTAGGGCTCCAATTAGCAAAACAGAGATTACTGTTTATGTCATTATACTTTTGTTCATGAATTATTTAGACGGAATGATAATCACCCACAGCTATTCATACACATGAGGGATTTGTCCGCATATGTTCTAGTTATTGAATATTGATTATTAACAATTTGACAAGCCCTTGGTTCTTACTCTGGCTGTAGTCCTTTTACTGTATATTATTTGGTCCACACACAACAGTTCCCATTACTTGCCTGCATCTATCAACTATTCTTCTGTGAAATTCCAGTGCCGATATAGAACTCTACCATTTACCTCAAAGAATTCGTCTATTTTGCTCAGCGAAACTTTGCTTCCAAGCAGCAGATTTCTCATTGGCGAGTTCAGTGTTAAATGGTTTGAGCATAACCTTGAAGTGAATTCTTTCTTCCCTTGTACTCAATTACCCTCCTTGAGCTTTTCATAAAGCAAAGGACGGCGCAATGCCGCACCGTCAGTACCGCCAAGACCAAAGTGATAGAAGTGAGAAACGCTCCGGGGAATACCGCGAATGCAATTTCTGCTTCTTACTGGGAAGCTGAGAGCCAGCCACAGTCTGATAGAAACCCTTGGCTTTCGGGATGATCCATTTACACTGTGATGAGCACTGCCATGAAGTTAATATCGCTTCTCTGAAGCAGACCTTTTCATACAGTTAACTATGTGTAAAATTGTCTTTCTTTTCTTTCTTATTTGACATATATCCCAAATTTATAACCAGTCTGCCATGTACTCCCACTAAACAGACTGGTATTCCTTTTAGTATTTGATTTATGGCCACTTGAAAAAGAGATGTGCCTATAATATTTTATTGTATATATATCTTTGATATATTTTTGCTACTTTCTAATTCTGATGAGCTTTCTAGTTTTAAATTCATTTTTCTTAACATTTGTCTTTCTAAAATGTAAAGTGATTTATCTGGTTTATTTTTTCCATGCATACTCCTTTAGAGTTCATCTATTCTGTTCTGTAGAGCACCATTTTTGTTATCTATAGGGAGTAATGTACTCTTAATAACTCTATATTGGAATGGCCAGCACCTTATACACCAAGTCTGGGTGATACTCCCCATGTTCCTCTTCAGCATGTTATAACTTTGTTATTGATAAATGTACTTTGGAAGTCTTACTACACTATACAGTAAATTGACTTCATCATTCACAATAGAAGGTCATTATTAAAATACTTACTTTAAATGTTATTTTTTTAAAATAAGCCATCTATGCCCAGACTAGCCAAGAATACAAACCATATCATGTGTTAAGCTAAAATGGAGATAATTAAAAATTGTTAGCAGTGATGATTGTATTTAGTTTTAATATTGGTAACCATTTAATGGAATAAGTAGGTGAGATCTCTACAGATGTATGAGGTGTGCAGTTTATGTTTGTGTCTTGCGTAGCTATGCTTAGAAAAATGGAGAACATAGCATTGGAGTTAGTTCAGCCACCTGCTGGCTTGCTGAGATGCCTCCCAGATTCTTCTATGCCACACACAAACAACAGTTTTAGAGCAAGAGTCTTGGATTTGAATTCCTGTTCTGTTGCTACCTAAATAGATGGTCAACTTAAACTCTGGAGTTCAAAATTCCCATATAAAAATATGATAATATAATTCCCACATAAAATATGATAATATAATTGAGTGCCTTCATTGGCAAAAAAAAAAAAAAAGAAAGAAAGAAAATGATTATCATAGAGTATAAAAAGATTTGATGTAAGTGGTTCCAGATTTTAATTCTGTGACTCTTGTTTTTCAGAGACTTGATTTGCCTTCATTTTTTGTTGTTTGTTTTATGACAATATTTTAATATTCTTACTGGTCTAGTAATCTTCATTCTTCCAAGACAGTGTGGTAATTCTAGAAGTCAATCTTTTACTTCATTGCTTTGAGGTTAAGAAACCCTTTCATGCGCCCTCTAGACCACTTCTACTGATTTCTCTCCTTACAGAATCGCACCACAAATCTCATGTTTAATCCACTCTCTGGCAATTGTTCTGAAAAAACAATAGTTAGCTAAGGTCAGTGAAGAATTAGTGTGATGGGCATTCAATTAAACTGGGATCTCTGGTGGTGGGAAGGAAGCAGAAGTACACTAGGCAGATACTTAAAGCATATTCTACAAGTATACAAGCCTTGTTGTATTGTACAAGGTAATATGAGTACATATGTAAGTCACCAAGCATTGTAGTTGACACAAAGGAGGTGCTTAAAAAGGGGGACTGAAATCACTGCATTCTACCCCAATATATTGAGCATCTACTATATTTCAGATACCCTGAGGGCCTCTAAGAATGTAAAGGTATTTAATGCATTTGCTTACATTAAATATCTGATCATGGGAAAACCAGAAAATGCAGGAAAAAAAACACACAAGAAAGTGAACAGCCTTACAAATGAATGTTACAAATGCTCCAATACAGGGAAACCTGTATTAAAATGAAAGGAAGTAAAAGATTACTAGTCGTAGATTTGGATGGGAGAATGGGAGAGAAGCTGGTGTCGCACTGGATTTAATGCGATACTGGAGTAGTTTGTTCTTAAAATATGAGTTTTCATTAGCTAGGAGAGAAACATAGATAGGATTTTCCAAGGAATATACCTAAATAGGTGCATATTAGGAGAGAGAATCAATTGTAGAGGCCCGGCTGTCTGTTTTCCATTACATATGTAAGTAGCAGACAAGGACTTCAGTGTCTGGGGAAGAGATTCTTACTTTTAAATTACGCAGTTTATGCTGCATGATTTTGAAACACCAGCCATTTACCTGTCATTGCCTGGTGCTAGTGACAATATCATAACAAAATGACAGAATATTTGCTTTAGCCCTGTTTTACCAGCTGAATATTGATAGTTGAAGTAACATTAGTCCCCTTTTCAGGCACCAAGGATTTAAGCCTTGGACTATGGCTACTATAGTATGATAGGTGATTTGATTGTCTTACTCTTGGCTGTAGCAATTTTTCATGGAGTTCTTCATAAGGCCAAATCAGTCTTAGACAAATAGACACTTCCCTCTCAAAGGGCTACAACCATGATGTTTTAATTTTTTTTAATCTGCTTTTAAACATGCCTTTAAAAATTCTCCCTTGTTGTTAGACAGGTGATAAACATTTCTGGAAACTTTTAGATTTAAAAGCATTACATCAAAATTAATGTTTAAAATTAAAATTTCTCACCCACTTAAATACTCAGCTCTTCTTCTCTTTCTCCACAATTCAAGGAGGCCTTAAACCTTAGGAAACACCTAGTGAAAATATGTGTGGATTCACTTTCCTCTCATCACAACATCCTCTTCTATATACTTTCACCCTTTGGAGCATTTAGGATTCAGGGGAGGAGTTCTAAAAACAGAGCAAAATTCCTACCTAATTTGTACCTCTTGTCTGTTAATGCTCACTGTTATGATACCCTCTAACATGGCTAAACATTGTTACGCACGTATATGAGTCTTTTGAAAAACCTCGTGTGATGGTCTTCTTACTTACTACAGCTTCGCTTATTCACCTCTTCTAACCTCCCACTTCTGTGATACAACTACTGCAGAAGCCACTTCTTAATAGCCAGATTTCTTAATGGCTTGCCTTAATGGTTAACTTGTTCAGTAACCAATGCATTTGTATTAAGTGAAGTTCTCCAGAATAAACATGTAATATATTATAATATATATGTAATTTATTATAAGGAATTGGCTTCCACAATTTTGGAGGCTGAAATATCCCACAATCTGCCCTGGCAAACTAGAACCCCAGGAAAGCTGATGGTGTCATTTCAGTTCAAGTCTGAGTCTCAAAGCAGAAGACAGGTATCCCAGCTCTAAGACAGGCGGACAGTTTCTTTGTTCTGATCCTTTTTGTTCTATTCAGGTCTTCAATTGATTATATGAGGGAACCCAAGGTAGGGAGGGCAATCTGCTTTACTTACTTGACTGATTCAACTGTTAATCTAAACATGTTATCACAGACACACTCAGAATAATGTTGGACCAAATATCTGGGCACCTTGTAGCCCAGTCAAGTTGACACATAAGATAAATCAACTCAGAATTCTTTTCTTGCTGAATGGTAGTAGGAAAATTAAGAGTCTTTTCAGTCTTATCTGTCATCTCATTTAATGTGTCTTATTTTCCTTTTCAATTAATCACAAAAAAAAAAAGGATAATCAGTTCCACTATATACACCAAAGTATCAAACCACAAAATGAAATACTTCTCTCTGCTTTGTATAATCATTCTCATTTTCATCTTCATCAGGGAATGTCTTGGGATCTTCCTCATATTATTAATGAAAATACCATTAATTTGTATGTGATGGCATCTTGATCATTCTATGCATAATAACATGTAAATGCGTTACTCTTTATATTTTGAGCTAGAGGCAACACTACAATGGGTATTATTTCAACATCCTACACTTCTTCAGTAATAGGATTACACACTAACATTCTTTGCCATGAACTTGGGTGGGACATAGTTCCCCTCTCTTAAACTAAATCTAGCTAAGCAATGTGCTTTGGGATGGTTGTTAAAGAAGTAAGCTCAGTAGAGGTAATTGCCTGAAGTTGTATTACTCCTTATGTTTGCTTGCATGATTGATGTGTTTCATAAGTCATGTGAATGTTTTACAGAGTGTCAGGTAAGCACTGAAAAACAGAAGGAGAAGAAAAAGAAGGACAGGAAAGTGGAAGTCAAGAAGGAGGCAGAGAAGGAGGGGAGGGAGGGTGAGGCAGAGGAGGGGTAGAGGGTAGCTGAGGGGCAGGAGGAGGAGAAGGAAGGGGAAGGAGAAGAAGAAAGCTCAGGCCTGAAAAATGATGTTTGCACTATTGAACATGTTCTAGAACACCTAAAATCTGAAATATATGCCTGGCATAGTCTTCTTTCTCAGGATGGGAAGAAAAACTCATGAAACAGAATAATACTGCTCCATCTGAGCAAAATTTAGATAGAAATCCTAAGTAATCTGCACGCCCCCCCTCCAGCCCCCAGCACCACTAAGTCCTTGGACATATGTGAAAATACCACAGTACTCAGCAGAGCCACCTAAATCCAATCTAGATTAATGGGCCCTCAGCTGATCTGGAAATGAATGAGAACAAATGATTATTGGTATTAGATAGTGACTTTTGGGATGGTTAGGTTTTTTTTTTGTTGTTAGTTTCTCTTGTTTTTGTCCCAACATTTTTGTGACTACAGCAAACTAACAAGAATTTAGACCCAATTATTGGGTCACAGGAAAAGATCTAATTTAGCATCCTGTTATACTCAGTTAAAAGGTGAAAAATAAGGTAAATATCTAGCACTACTTTCTGTTTAGTTTATCACACATATGCTTACTTAAGAAGTAAGAAAATAACAATAAAAATTGGTTGAATATTTTATTTTTTAGTCAAACATGTTCTTGCTATCAAACAAATTTGGCCTTTTACAAATTGTGATTTTCTTATGGAATTTCTTCAAGCATCTTTGTATACAGGGATACATTTAAATCAATCCATTGTTTAGATTTTTATTTTCTAAGCAAAAGTTTATGTAGTCAGAACATTCACCTCTGTGTAGTTTACTTATTATTCCAGAATTATACTTTGTTTTTCAGTTTGTTTTTTTATTTCAGTGTTACATTTATTTTTTTAAAATTTTAACATATTGGTATTGTATATAATACTGAACATATTTGGATAGATGTTTTTCCCCACTTGTAATTTTCAATTTAAAAGATTTAGATAAATTCTTTAAGCAACACTTAGAAATCAAATACATAATTAACATTAATAAGGTTATTAAAAAGAAAAATACATTTTAACCAGCAAAACAATATTACCTTCAAAAAATGATGCCTTTTTATTGCATTTTACCCATTTTGCAGTTTTCCTTGAGGGCAAAGTTTTTTGTTTTTTTTTTTTTTAGTTGTTGTGTGGAAATTGACATAAATACCACAGAGGAATTTTGGCTTCATAAAATAAATTAACCTCCACTTGTGGCTCCTGTTTTATTTCTGAAAATCTGAGACATTTTAAATAGAACACACATTACTTGGATTTTTTTCTCAAAATTATTTTGAAAATGTGTTTCTTTTATGAGTCATCAGTGTAAAATATAATTTGCTGATATCATATGGATAAAATAAATTTTTGATTTCATAGATACATGTGTGGAGTCTCTATTTTGGAAGAGTTAAAAATATTATGAAATTATACTTAAAAATGCAAGCATACCATATAAATTTAAATATATGTTTGTCATGTATGATTATAGAATTATATTTAGAAATTAAATAAAAGAGAAACTGATGTTCAAATGAAACAGAAATCTATTCAAGTGGCAACATATAAATTTTACCAAAGATAAAACAAAGATCAATTTCTTATGATGTGCAAATTATTGGAACTAAATCAGTATTAAGTTGCCTGTATTTATTAAATAAGTTGAGTTTGTAATGAGAAATTCTCCTAAAGATAAATGTGCAGATAAAGATACTTGTACCAAAGATTTCTACTAAAAATTTATAAAATAACACCAATTCTACGCAATCTTTTCTAGAAAATAAAAGAACAGAAAATATTTCCCAATTCATTTTATAAATCGAATACTATCCTGACTCCAAAATCAGAGAAGTTCAAAAACAACAATAAAAAAACACAAAAACTATAGACCAGCCTTCTTCATCAACACAGATGTAAAAATGCTCAAAAATGTACTGCCAATAAAATTCAGCAATACATAAATAACAATGTACTGTAACTAAGTGGGTTTTATTCCAGAGATGCAAGGTGAGTTCAGTATTTAAAAATCAATTAATATAATTTACCACATAATAAACTAAATTAGAAAAGTCACATAATTATATCAATTGATATAAAAAATTGACAAAATTGACACCCAGTAGTGGTTAAAACTTTGAGTAAATTTGGAAAAGAAAAAACTTCCTCAGTTCTGTAAATTACATTGACTAAAACTGAAGATAATATATTTAATAATCAGTGACTGACAGTATTTTTTCTGGGGATATTTGTTGTCAAATCTCTTACACTATAGAATCTTTGAAGTTATAGGATGAACATTAAGGCAAAATATAGCGTATGCATTAAATTCCCAAAAATGAACACAAACATTTCAAAAACTGCTAAGTAAACTGAAGTCAATATGCAAAATCAGCTATATTTACATATATATTAGCAATAAGTATATGGAAACCTGAACTAAAATCATAGCAGTTTCAATTGCTCAAAAGATGAAATAATTAGATATCAACATAACAAAAGATGTGCAGGTTTTATATGCTGAAAACTACAAGATGCAAATGAAGGAAATCAAGATTTAAATCATTGTATGTGATACTCCATGTTTATGGATTAAAAGACTTAACACAGTAACAATTACATTCCTTCCCAAGTTGACCTGCAATTATATAAAAAAAGGAAAATATAACTGCATATTCCCACATTTAAATAATACAAAAAATGGTTTTATTTTAGAATTGAGTAGAAATTGATCATTTCTTAAAAATCTAAGCATGACATTACCAGACAATCCAACAATTGCACTCCTGGCATTAACCTAGAGAAATGAAAATATATATTCACACCCAAAACTGTGCCTGAATGTTCACAGTAGATTTATTTACAGCAGCCCCAAAATGTAATCTGTTCAGATATTTTTCAGCAAATACACGATTAGATGAACTGACACATCTACATTACACAATATTAGCCGGCAATAAAAAGGTAGAACAGTCTACACAACACCTTGGGTGGATCTTCAGAGGATTTTATTGAGTGACAAAAGTCTATTCTATAATGTCACACCATTTAAGAATTTTTTTATATGACGTTCTCCATTCCGCACCCCCTTGCACTAAGATGAAGGTGGCTTTTATGTACTCACTTGGAACAAAAAAGAGGGGAGTTTTCTTACTGTGTACCAACCTAAGGGAAAGGTGGTGGGCCCCAGAAGATGGGGTTGGAAGAGCAAGGGGATCATTCCTGGCCTTCCATTGCATTCATTCCCCTCAGGTGGCAGCTCCTCCCTCAATGGACAGAGGCATCTGGTGTTGTTCACAAGTGGAAGGGGAAGACATGGGCTGGCAGATCGAGGAAAGGGTTTGCGTGGCCAATACTGCCCCTGATACCTGCCCAGGATGATACTTTCATAAGGTCGGGGATGTACCATTTTCCAATCCTATGGCTGGTCCTTTAAATATCCCACTCAAAAAGTGACTCTTGGCTGCCTGCTGGTTTATCTTCTGGGCTCTTGCTTGGCCACAGTGGAATTCCTACCCTCCGTCAGCAATTGCTGCTCACAGATGACCTCCCAGGTGGTGGTAAACGTCCAGATGGCAGCTGCGCACTTTCTCAGAGGCTGGCAGAAGTGGACAAAAATAAAGACTTCAGAGAAACTACTTCATAATAAAGACTGAGGTAAGTGAAAAATTAAAAAAATGAAGAAATGTGTATCCTGTTAATGTTAATCAATGAAAACTATATTAATATCATACAAAGCAGGTTTTAGAGTAAAAAACAAAATTATCAGTGACATACAGAGATATTACATTACAGTAAAGTGGTTAATTTTCCAAGAATACATAAATATGCTGAAGGTACTTATACCAAACAACAGTGTCAAAATATAGGATACGAAAACTGATAACAGTGCAAGGAGACACTGACAAAGTCATTATTATTGTTTGAGACTTTGATACAACTCTCAATGACTGATACATTAAGCAGGTAGAAAATCAGTAAAGATGTAGTTGATCTGAAAAACATCATTAATCAATTTCATCTAATTGACATTGATAGACTAACAGTGGAATCCACCTTCTTATCAACTTCACATTGAACATTTACCTAGATAAACAATATCTGGACTAGAAAACACATCTCAAGAAATTTAAAAGAATGGAAATCATGCAAAGTATGTTCTCAGACCAAAATGAAATTAAACTAGAGATCAATTACAGAAAAACAGCTGTAAAATCCACAAGTATTTGGAGATTAAGGAACACAATTCTAGAAAACAAATGGATTGTAGAAGTCTCAAGAGAAATTAAATACTTTGAACTTATTAAAAATCAAAACACAACTTATCACAATGTGTGAGATGCATTGACAACAGTGTACAGTGGGAAATTTAGAATATGTAATGTATGTATTTAAAAAGATGAAGGATCTAAAATTAAGCTTCCACTTTGAGAAAGTAGAGAAGAACAATTTAACCCTGCGCAAGCAGAGGAAAGTAAATACAAAAGACTAAAGTTGAAAGTGAGATACATTTTTTTCTAATCTGGGTCAATTCAGTGAAGTTTTTCAGGGTTGTGAAACCGGCGTTAAGAGAGTTAGACACTTGATTTTCCTTTCACTATGAGAGCTGGACAAACACAACAGGTCATAGAATATGCACAGAGAAACACAGAACTCTCTGAGAGGTGCTTCAGGAAGTTAAGAATGCACCTTGAGAGCTTCCAGGCCCTGGATTCTATTCCATTTGAGGTTCCACTGAATACTTCCTCTTGAATTCCCTCAGACTCCATGTAATTCCACCATAGAACCTTCTAGAATTTTACTTACATTATTTCAAGTTTATTTGCATTGTTTGCAAACAAGAGATGGAATGACTAGACACAATGCTAAGCAGTGTACTGTTTAAAAAAGGTTTATCTTGAACATGATCTTCACTTTTTTTCTTATAACCACCAGAAGGTATAAATGGGTTTGGGCTACTTGGCATCACCAAATGCTCATATTCTTTTCCTTATTTTAAACCAAATGCTCGTTAGTATTATTTTTCTTATTTTAAACAAAAGGCTTATATTATTTTAAAAAATACCCTTCATTGGAAAGTAAGAACATATATTTGGAGAGTGTATGTGTGTGTGTATGTAGTATGTGTGTGTGACATTATTTAATTACCTGACAACATGGATCAAATTTATTTTTTGATATTTCTCATGAGATAACTAGTAACTTATATAGTGATATTCAGAAAAAAATTTAACTGCAATTTCAGAGATCTATATTGATAATATATTTCTCTACTGTGTATCCAAAAATATTTACAGCACTAAACAGTTTCAACTTATTTCTTGGTGCCGATAGTGACTAAATTTATTTTTGTATGAAATTATTTGTCAAATCACATATATCAATATGCAAATAAATACATACATACATGCAGATATTCATGCATCACTTTATTTTTTATTCTGAGTCTTTTAAAACATAAAGTCCTTTGTAACCCTCTGAAATTATAAATTTGTGATGTTTTGAACAAAATCTTTAGAACTGTATACTACTATCATTTTGAAAGGCAAGTACAAAATACAACGCAGGCTAGGGACAACCTATATCTTCAAATAATACCTTTCACTACATTGTACAGAGGTTTCAGAACCTTATGAAAAAAGCTATTAGCATGACATGTATTCTTGATTACTTTTGTTTAAACAAATGATTTGAGAGCATCCCATTTCGTGTTCTGGCCAACTCGTTGATTAGCTTAGAGTTAATCAGCTCTATCTTCCTCCTTTTACTAAGGTAAAATTGTTTTGAAGTTCCTTTTCTATAAAGGACATTGGTATCATGGCAGTTCATTTTCTCTGGGGATGCTCTTGCAATTTTGCTGTGCTAAATGCTTCCACTAAGCACTTAGTGAAGGCTGAGGTCACCTCTCTTGTTAAAGAAGAAAAATTGCAACCCTTTAACTCAAAGTTTCCCAAAGTGCAGTGTAAATTGTAATTAAAACTAGAATTAATTCTTGAAATGATGTAGAAGTTTTATCCTTGTTAACTATTCCTATTGTTTAGTTAGGCAAATATTAATTTGAAGCAATATAGTATGACCCAAAGGACATTCATTTTATTCCACAATGCCTTGTAAAACATAGTGAAATAGTATAAAGGAATCACATTTCTTTCTGGTGTGGGGAGATAATGCCATGTTCCCGGTAAAGATACCTTCTGTGAAAGTAAGTGTAAACTCATTGCTAGTGTGAGAGTTTCCAGTAATTGATAGTGTAATATACTAAGTAGGAAAGCTAATTCCATTGTTGATAGCTCCAAATAGCAGCAGCACTATCATAGGTGGTTAAAATGTTTGTTTAAATTTATGAAATCTATATCTTGCTTAGTGTTCCACCTAGATAAGTTTTATTAAAGTTTTGTATTCCTAAATTCATATTTTGATTTAATCATATGACAGTTGCTTTTTTGAGAATGACTTTTAATTTCTAAAGCTTTATGTCTTAGTAATGATTAAATAAGACACTGAAATAACTGCAGGGCAGTACATGGCAAGTAATGAATTAGTTTTATTTAACTTTAACGCCTACACACATTAAGAGATGTAGAGATTAAGGCTGCTCTTTTGTTGGCAAGAAAGAGACTCTTCATAAGGTGAAGATTTTATAATTAGAAAATAATAAAGAAGAATGTCTTCCAAGAGTTGAACTTTTATTATATCACATTAAACACATATATGTTTTAAAATGAATAATCTCTCCAGCAACTGGTATGGATTCTTACTTGTTTGAAACAATTAAAATATATAAAAATAAATGTCCTATGGGAAAGGAGAGCTATTAAACCAGAAAATCATAGAGAAAGAAATACTGAAGCAAATAAGAGGAATTTTTAAAAGGAAATTTGACCTATAGACTTAAGCAACTTTGTCTCATTAACTGTGTTGACCTGGTTGACAATAAATAAACAATCTAATTCAATTCACTTACGTCCACGTGAACCAGGCAATGTATTGTTTTCTCCAGGAGAGGATGGCTTAGCCATATGCCTGCGTATATTTCCGTGCCAGGGAGAATTGCTTCTCATTTTTAGGAAATGACATTTTTATTTTACAAAGGTTTATCTTGAAATGTATTGATATTATTTTCTTTCTTTATAAAGATAGTAACATTTTTTGTGCTGTATAAAAGTTAGGATTGATGGCATGAATGCGGACTTTGGTAAATTTGCCAGAACAATTAATATTGCATATGTGACTTCCTTACCTCATACCACTTATGTGAACAAAGGCAATCATTATTATTGGGGAAAGTAGTCTCCTCAATAGAGTCTTTCTGTGACTGGGCTGCGTAAGGATGGCCTTGGACCCGGAGCACTTCCCTACCATGAGTAAGGAAACCCTCACACCCTTTGTTGGGCTTATCACCTTGTGTGGAAGTATCTTTCCTTGTGTCAAACTCAGTGTATCTTCCTCTCTTCTGCACTTAGCCATCAGGCATGCATGTCCCTGGCTTTCTGTGTTTCATATCTCACTGGAGATGAGCTGGGGTACTGCAACTGCAGTGCAAAATGGGGAGTTTGTAGCTAAATCACCTGCATTGCCTGTGGACTGGCCATGGGAACCAGATGATGCATCACAAGGGGCTGGATCTTGTGCACTCATTCTGTGCCCTTACTGTAAATACACACTGTACCACTGGAGCCTGATATATGTCTTATTTGTTCTTACGGACCCTGTGTCATGCACTGGTCTCTTTCTTAGGCATTTACTTATCTGCCTTTTAACCTTGGCTGCAAAGCTTGGTCACCCAGCCAATGGTGAAACAATTATGCACCTGTACACCTAGTCCATCACAAAAATACACCTGTCATCTTATACATACACCATCACCAATATTACACAAAATTTTCTTCAAAATTACAGGAAAAAAGGTAATTTAGTAAAATGGTACATAGATATTGATACCTTCCTAGCTTTAATATCACTTGCTGATCTCCATCATCAGGTATAGTAAGTATCAATTACTTGGTGTCTGGGAAAAAAGCTGGGTTTCCACACAAACTTGCACAGTGGAAATAAGACATATACCTAAAACTTCGGATCTTGGGGCATATAACTAAGGAAGGGGCAACAAATTGTCACTTAAAAACATTTTTGTAAGATGTTTTTTAGTAAGAAAGAACATTATATCAAAAGGAGGATCCAAGATTAAATAATAAACTACTGAGGAAAGACATGGAAAATATGTACACAAGTCCCAAAACACATGGACTGTTTCAAAATTATTTTTCAAAAAAATCATTATTTTTCAAAATGATTATTTTTAATAATTATTATTGTCAAATAATGGAGGGTAGAATACAGTGGAAATAGAACTCGGGGAATTTGATGTTGGTAATACAGTGCTTTGTATTAGATTTTTGGAAGACACTTTGTCCTTATTTCTTTATGACTCATGGGCACAGATAACGGAGGGGATTGACTGTGGGAGTGGGAGTACGATGGGGTGGGGTGAACAATGGGCAAAAGAACTGGCCAGCTGTAACTGAGGGACAATGAATTTTAAAAATACATGTTAAAAAAAAGAACAAAAAGAAATAACCATAGGCATTTTTAATTTTAGACTTAGATCAGGCATTCAATTTAATATTTTAAGTAACCATTAATAAATGATAGAGTATATAATTTCCAAATCAGAAGGAAAAAATGAACTACAGTAATAACAAAGAATCACCCTCAATCAAACAAAAAGAAGTCAGGAGAGGAAGAAATAAGAAGGGAACATAAGTGACTGTCTTAGGTCTGATTCTACTGAAGCCCTGTGATGAATATTCTGTAGGTGATTTTTTTTTTTTAATCAAGACATAAGAAAGAGTATGGAATCAAACAAAGATGGGATTTCAAGTAAAACCTTGTCCAGGGTATCTTCAGCATAACCCTTCATGACAGCTTTGGGTTTAAGTTATGTTCAAATATATGCAGAGCCAAGGAAAGGGTTTTATATTCTTGTACTATCAGGCTTTTGGTGAAAAGTTGCCCAAGGAGATGTGAATCCCAGGTGACCCAAGCTCTTCCCCAGCAGGCCAAGTGTGGTCCAGCAGCCCAAGCACAGCCCTCCAGCCATGAGCTAGAGAAGCAAGCTGTGGACAAACCCAATGGCAGATGTAAATGCTAAAAATATCTAAAGCAATCTGGCTAAGGTTACAATACCATCTGCTATAGCAACATATAAGGAAAGTGATACATAAGCATATAAGCAAAAAATAGTGTTTATATATTTTTAAACATACCGATAACAATAAGATGCAAATGGACTAAATTATCTAGTAAGAACAAAGGTTGCCAGATTGGATTTAAATTAAAACCTAATTATAATGTGTTTATAAGAGGAACACCTAATATAGGACGATATAGTAAGATTAAAAAAATAAAACCTAAAAAAATACTATGTACAAGTAAAGCAGGCAAATACTACTCTATTAGAAGCTAATACAGCTGTTAATAGCAAATTAAATTTACTTAAACCTAGATTTATTATTAAAGATGAGTATGACCCCTGGATAATACTATAGAATCATTTAATTTACTAAAATATATGACAAAAACTGTCTGTTCTTGTTAAAAGGTCAAAAATATATGGAGCAAGTGACACTGTATTAAAATTTGCCAATCCATCTCAGTGGCAGATCATTTTCATAAATATCTAATGATGTAAAGTATGCACATTAAGAATTACACACATTTTAAGCTAGCAAAGAAATGAACTAGGACAAAGTGAACACTGCCATACATACAACATCAAAGTCAAGACATAGAACATTATAAATATCTCAGAGGCACTCTCATTTCCTGCCCAGGATTATCTCTCATCAATTTAACTGCTATACTGACATAGTATCATGAATTTACAACACTTGCTTTACAATGTTCTGTAAATGGAATCTTGCATTATCTACTCTTACTTTGGCTTATTTTACTCAACAATTTGTGAGCTACATCCATGTTATGGATTACAGAAACTTTATTGTTCATTTTCATGTTTATGTAGTGTTCTATTATATGGACATAATATTTATTATTTCTTCTATTAATGAACGTTCAGATGTTTGCAATATTTGTCCAGTAACCCATTGTGAAGAATGCCATAATTATTTCTGTACATGACGGTCATGCCTATACACAGGCATGAGGTTGCTAGTTCATAGGACATGGTTCACTTCTCATGGATATATAAAACAGTTTTTCAATGTAACCTGTGAAAATTAAAATTTGCACCAGCATTTGAGTGTACTCTTTCCTGTCCCATTCCATTGCAAAATTTGGCATTGACAATCTTTTCATATGAATCATTCTAGTAGATTTATAGTTATATCTCATTGAGGTCATTTTTGACATTTTGAAAGTGATTAAGCAAATTGAGAATTTTCCTTTTAGATATTTCTTGAGGGGAAGTATCACTCAAGGATTTTTACCAATTCCTATGAGATCTTTTTATTTATATTTATCTATCTCATTGATTTCAAGAGTGTTATACATTTTGGACAGTAGATGGTTGGTTGCATATTTTTCGGATACCTTCTACTACTTTATAGATAATTTACTTTCTAATTCCCTTTAAAAATGGCTTTGGTGAACATGATTCTAAAATTTACTGTAGTTCCATTTATTAGTTTTCTTCTTTATGGCAATGTACACACATGCATATATCATTTAAAAACTATTTCACTTCTCTTAATTCATAAGAATATCTAACTTTTCTTCTAGAATTTTTTTCATTCTTGATAATTTATTTAACCTGGAACTTAGTGAATATTTATTTTTTCCTAAATGGGATATTCACTTGACTCTTTCTTCACTGATCTGCAATGTTAATTTTGTTACAAACCAAATATCCATGCATGCGTGGTTCTATTTCTGAAACCAATTCTGTTCCATTGGTTTATCTATACTTGAACCAACACCACACTATAGTTATACACTATTATTATCTAGTATTGTAAATCTTCTTGCTTTTCTACTCTAAGATTGTTTTGGCTATTAATTATCTTTGTGTTTCTATATCAATGCTTGTATTTTCCACACACAAACAGCTGTGATTAAATTAAGTTTACACATATTTGGGAAAATGTTTCTACAAAATTGAGATTTCTCAATTAATGAACATTCTGTCTCCTTGTATTTTTACATTATTTAATTTTTGAATGTGTATATTCTTAGTAGAAATATTGCACATGTTTTATTAAATTCATGCCTATTAATTTTTGTTATTTCAAAGAGTATCACTTTTAGGTTAAAATTTAAATATTTATTACACTTTATAGAGAAAAAGGTGAAGAATTCTCAAAAATGATGAAAGACAATAAATAACTGATTTTACAAGTTCTTTTTAAAATCAAGCTGAATAAATACAAAGAAAAAACATCCTTAGGTACATAAGTAAGCCTAATGAACACAAATCTTAGGAGAAAAACAGAAAACAAAGTCATATCATTTTCAAAAATGAAATAAACAAAACTGGTAATAGAGTGATGAAATTGGGAACTAAAAACATAAGACAGTGAATGGTGTGATGTCATCAAACTGCTGAAGGAAAATATCTGCCCACCTTGATTAACATATAAGAAAAAAAAAAGTCTTTTAGAGATGAAGAAAAATTTAAAATATTTCCAACCCAAAGTGGAGAGAATTATTCAGTAACAGATCAGGAACTAAGATGCAGAAATAAAAGGAAAGTGAACTAAGTTGGAAGCATGGTAATGTAGAGAGCAATGAACATAAAAAATAGAATAAACATATAGAAAATATAAATTATTTCAGACTATATAAAATAAGATTCTGTAGAGGTTGAATATGTATAGAAATACAATGCACATAAAATTGTATGGAGGTTTAAGGTGAAGTAGAATAAAAGGTTTCTAAGATCATGGCCTTTCAATAAGTGGTAGAAGTGCTAATTGATATTAGAATTTAATAACTAAATAGGGCATGCTAAAATTTCTACATAATCACCAAATGAGCCATAAGGAATACGTTAATTAACACAGTATGAAAGGAAAAATGTAAAACAAAAACAAGTAATCCCAAAGAATGTAAGGAAAAGAGAAAATAGCATACAAGTAGAATGATAGAAAATGAAAGTTGTTTTATATTAAGGATATCTACCACAATAACATCACATTACAAATATAATAATCCAATTAAGGTGCACACCATAACTTTAAGTACCCCAAAATGTTGAAAGTAAAAGAATAGAGTGGAGTAGAATAGAATAGTTGAATAGAATAGAGTAGAATATAACAGAACAGAATGCATTGCCATGTAACACTAACAGTGGCGGATTGAGAGTAACGTCCCTCTTCAAGATGTCCATGTCCTAGTCCCTAGAACATGGAAGTATTACTTTATATAGGAAAAAGGATATTGCAAATGTAATTAAGATAAATTTTTTGAGATGGCAAGTTTATCATGGATTTTTCAGGTGGCCCCCAATGTGATCAAAGGGTCCTTATAAAAATGGACTCAGACAATCAGGGAGAAGATGAATCAGTTATTCATCTTCTGTCAGGTTTATTATCTTTTCTTCTTGAGCTCTAATTGTAAGTATAATCCTTACTATGGTAGCGAAAAACTGGGACAGGGACCTGTTTATCATATTTACTAAATTTGAACCTGGGCTTTTTAGCTTACTATTTATGATGTTAGGTAATCATTCATCTCTCAGATCATTCACCTGTCAGTTTCCTCATTTGTAAAATGAAGGTATTAATTCTACTCATATCATATGACTGAAGTGAATATCAAATGAGAAATATATGTAAAGCATATAAGACATACTTTTTGTTTTCTCTTTAGTCTATTTTCTTACAGCTTCCTGTGCATCAAGTAGGCTGAGAATGAAATAAACTAATCTAATTAGCATCTTCATTTAGTGCATTCTTATTGCCTGTTTGCTGTGGAACATGTAGTCCAATAGTCATTGCAGTTTTATCAGAACTGCATGCTACTTACCTCTATATAAATGAAATTTCTTCTAAGAGGAGATCTCATAAAACATGATTATATGTCCTAGACTATTCATAAATGTAGTAAGTCAAAGAAAAGATCAAGTGAATAATGGGAAATTGTAAAAAAAAAAGGGGGGGGCAATTGTTAGGTTTGTGATGATAATTTGTTGTAATGGACTAAACAAGATTAAAAAATCCAGTGATTCTTTTAAAAAATATTTTATTTATTTTATTTTTAGACTGAGAGGAAGGGATGAACAAAGAGAGGGAGACAAACATCAATGTGTGGTTGCCTCTCATATGCCCCCTACTGGAGACCTGGCCTGCAACCCAGGCATGTGCCCTGACTGGAAATTGAACCAGAGACCCTGTAGTTAGCAGGCTGGTGCTTAATACACTGAGCCACACCACCCAGGGAAAAAAATCCATTGATTCTTAACATATTTTTAAAATCTTTTCTAACCTTTTCTGTGTCTAAATACAAATAAATATATGAATATTCAAATAGAGTAAGTTGCTTAGATTGGCTTTGGAAGAAATTTTCTAGAATGTCAAAATTCAAAAAGAAAGAACAAGTTTTTCCAATGTGTCTGCAAAATGAATTAAAAAAAAAAAACTGTTCTAAGGTTTCCAATGCACTTTATCACTTTAGCAAAAAAAGTTTGAGTGGTAAATGATAAGAACAAGATTACTTTCAAGTAATGAAATTTCTCATGTCTTGTTCTTTGTAACACATTACCTAAACTCCCATCATTTCCCGCCTAGATTTAATTCTCAATGTTCAGCATTATTACTAAGTACATTATCCTCAAGAATAGGCACCCTGCTTTGTTATATAGCCACTGCACTTGAGCTTATAGTGTCTGAAATAACATGTCCCATCTTTTGTTAATACTTTCTAATAACTGTTCTTCCTAAAACAGAAGTTTATGTGTGCACTGCAAACTTCCTAAGAAGGTCAATTTAGGAGCATAAGAAAAAAGTGATACAGTGTTCATGCAATTATTATATATTTTTATTTAAATGTATTTTTCCTAGGTCTACACCAAGGAAAAAATTCCAAAGACAAAGAAAATTATTTCAACAGATCAAGGCATCAGGTGCAAAAAAAAAATTCTTAAGGAAATGCATTTTTTCAATTAAGACATAACACATTTGTAAGTTCTAGGTGCTCTGTGGTTTTGTAGCATTGCTGTTTCTAAAAGCATGATATTTTCTTGATTTAACATTATTATCAACCATGTCTTCTTACATAATGATCTGTAAACATGCTAAATAAGATTCTTTATAAAAAGCTATATTTTTATGTTTTGAGTTAAATTTGCAGCCATTAAATTCAAAGTCCTCTGTAAATGTCACAGTTGGTTCTCATTTAGCACTCAGGAAAACTGACCTAGACATATTTAAATGTAAATGACTGTGTGTGTTTACGTATTTTTATTAATAAGGAATATCAGGCAAAAGAATAAATGCCAGCTTGGAATCAAAGTGCACATGCGTAGGTATGATGAATATATGGCTGTTTGACTTCCTGGGATTGCTACAGTGTTCTGTTTAGTATACACAATTTTCTGCCTAGGCCTGCTAAGATTTGATTTTATCAAGTTGACAAGTAATGCATTTAATTTTGGATATGGCTGTTATACCTATGTACTTACGAATTTCATTTTTCTTAGTTTATTTATATTTCAGTCTATTGCAAAAATGGAAGGAAACTGTTAAATATAGTGTCCATTAAAATAGTAGATGTAGACAAAACAAACACACAAGAAAAAGCAAAGCTAGAAAGGTCACCTAGTAAAACTGCCACTTCACAAGATTTTGGATTGTGCTCTTATCGTCTCCCTTAAGTGAATTGTGGTTAAGTCGTAGTCCTACATGGATAAGCCAACATGTTCTCTCAAGTGGCAAAGTTGAGAAACAAAAGAAGGCATCGATTTTTTTCCGAGATCATAGAGGAATCACCATCTAGCCATGGTTTTTATACTTTTTTCCTAAGTTCAACAAAACTCCATTTTAACAAAGGTCACCTACTATTTTTGTTAGTGGTTCTTTTGTGGAACTAAAGATAAGGGCACTTGCCATCATGATGTAAAGAACACAATTTCTAAAGGTACGAAGAATCTGCACACGTATTTCCTCTGAGCCTTGCTTTATTTGTGTATTGTAATAGTGCAGTAATATATATATATATATCTTTGTGTGATAAAATTGATTATGGTAATAAAAGGTATTGTACATTAAACTCCTTGCACACAGTGGGTGCTCACTAAATGTAGTTACCCTCCTTCTCAGTCATTCACAATTTGCAACTAGAGGTTTTTGTGGCTTCATTTATGTCATCATTGATGCTATCTGGTTATTGAGATTGGGCACAAAGGTTTCAGTTTTATTAAATGCAACAGATTCTTGCCCCATCCTTATAGTTTCCTTTTTTATTCAAAATTAGTTTCTTTACATAAGCAGTACCTCCAGTGACTACATTAATCTTTACCTAACTTAAGAGTTGTTTTAGCATTTAAAATATATGTTTAAAATTGTGTTTTCTTTTCATGTATTCCTATTTTTGCTATCTTTAAAGGAAATCCTTTACCTTAGCTGATTTCAGAGAAAAAAATACAAATACCTTAAACATATAAATTAAAACAAATACATAAAATGTGATTTAGCTTTAACTTAGTTGCTCAGAATAAAGTCTGTTATTATATGTCATATGGCCATGACTTATATCTATGGGATGTGGATGCAAATTTCCATCACAGGGAGGATCAGGGAATATTTTGAAGAGTTAAACAATATAAATAGAAGACTAGAATAATATAAACAGAGCTAATTTTGTAGCGTTCACTTAAAAAACTGGTGCGTTGTAGAGGTATAAGGAAGTGTGTGCATGTCTGTTGAAAAAATGGTAGGAATGAGAGTAGTGGAGAGACATTATAGGTGATTGCGAATAAATAAGCAATTATTTTCTTCAAAATTATAAATCTTAATGAGAACAACTGTGTATTGGTAACTTTTAAGTAATAAAAATTTCTTCAGATAAGTAAGTAAACAATGAAACATTTCAGTGTTTTCTATTGCTAATTTAAACCACATTTCTTTCACATTTTCTCCACACAATTTTGCATTTTTTTTTTTTTGCAGAAGAAGGGGAATTTCTGATGATAAATGAAACATTTTTTATTATGACTTAACATGTTTCAATTCTCAAGTAATGATGTATATTTTTGCATTTTTCACAAATAGGCAAAACGTTTATAAAATTAAATTTTTTTATAACTGACTAATCATATTTCTGGGGGGTTATGATGTTATATGTATGGCTTTTTCAAAGTTTGAACATGAAGGAATTAATTTTTATCATACTGTAATCCCTGTGGAATTTATCTGAATGTAGTAGACACATGTTATTTTCATTGCTTTTAGGGAAAAAGGAAAGGAGAGAGCAACTGGTGATTGGCAGCCTATCACAGCAGTGCGCCTGCTCATGCACTAAGTCTTGTGTGGAGTTTTTTGGTAAAACATCCAATCACCCAGGTGATTCAGCCCCCCTATAACCCAGATTTGGTTCCCTGACTTCTGGCTTTTTCCAAAACTAAAATTACCTTTAAAAAGGGAAGAGATTTCAGACCATCTATAAGAATCAGGACAAAACAATGGGGCAGCTGATGGTGACTGAGAGAACTGTGTGAGGTTCCAAGGTGCCTACTATGAAGGGGACTGAGGTGTCATTGTCCTTTGTACAATGTTTCTTGTATCTTGTATCTTCTTCAGTAAATGTCTCTATTTTTCATATTACATGGCTGGATACCTTCTGGACAGACCTCCTAAGATAAGGCATCATGAGATAAGAACTATCTGTAACATGCTGCTAAGACATTCAGTGTCATTGAGTGCATTCATGTTTGAATTTGATAATATTAAAACTGCTTCTAAATAGGTAGGACACTTATCAAGAGTGTCTAGGAGTACCTTCTATCTTTCTCACTTTATGAATTATCAACTTCTATTTTATTTTACAAATACAGCAGTGAAACGTTTATTTCACTCAGATTCTTTGAGGCACAATTATCCCAACTGCATTTGTATTGTTGTTAACCCTGCACTTTGAGTAGATGAGGGTAGCAGACATCCCCATGCACCGCACTTCTATGTATTTCTTTTCTAGGTCAAAAGAAGATAGTAACACAAGTAGATTTGCCTGAAATGTAGACTTACCTCCATCGAAGGGCCTGTCCCAAGGATTCCATTGAGGAAACAGAAGCTAGCAGGTTTATTTGATTATTGGTCCAGGTTACAGGATCCAACTTTACTTCAACAGTAATAAATATTTTGGAAAATATAATTATCTGAATTTATTCATCAAATATTCAGAAATTGCAAAAATTATAGCTATTAATTAATACCTATTCAGGTAATACTAGGCATTGTTAATACCTATTTCATTGTAATTTGGATGCAAAAATTTATAAATTTCTGTTGAGATAGGGCTCTTATTTACATGTTGACTTGCCCCTTTTCTGTGAAAAATTGTTTCTGATTTTTATTTTTTATTTGAATTATTGGTATTTTTATCTACCCTGTTTTATTTTTATATTTTTATTGAATCATTAGCTCCTTTATTATTTAATGAATTGAAAACATTCTCCTTTTTAGTTTTTAAATTTACAATATTTAAAAAGCATTTTTACTACTATTTAAGTTTAAAATTATGAGTAAAAAGGAAGGGGAAATCTCTCTTATAACTGAGGAAAAGTCTCTCAAATAACATCATATGATTTTTACATTATATTTTATATATTTAGTTTCAGAATAAGTCCATTTGAGTTTATGAATTTGCTGAGTATTTTTCAAATTATAATCCTTTATGCTACACTGTCATTTTGGTCTTCATTGTATTAGATATATTTTCCCAATAAAATTATTTTATAACATTTATACATTTCATTACATTATTGCACTAAGCTTTTTAGAAAGGGAATGTGAAAATGTTAGCAGCCATTCATGGGGCACTTTAATGTATAATATACTCAACTCTTTTCTTCTACCATTTTTATCATTAAGCTATTTGTAATGAGTACCATGTATATGTACAAAAATTAAGTGCACAAGCTATCATTGAAACAGGTTTAGATGATCCTAATAATTCACTACGATTCAGACTGAAATACATTTGAGAGAATTTTAAGGTGACAGTTGTGTTGGATCATTGAAAAAATATTTTATTTTCTAAAAGACAAATTTCTAATGATTCTTTATCCAAACTATTAGAGATTAGTTTCATTAACATCTAACAAGTATATTCATAAATTATATGAATATATTCACCATTCATTTAATTAATGTAGTCTCAAATAGTTTATGTCAGATAAAAAAGGAAAAAGATGAAAAACCAAAAAAGAGCTATGGCAATGTTTAAAGTCATTAAAAATATCCTAGTTTAGCTATGGATCGGGTATAGTAATTTTTCTCTTCACAGATTATTTTTAATCTAAAATTTATGGGAAAATTACTATTTACTTCTGGAAAAAATGAAAGTGAAAAATCCTTAAGGAAAGATATTTTCTCTTTTGCATGTTTAACTGAGATATAATTCAAATATTATGTTGTATAAGTTCAAGGCATGTAAAGTGTTGATTTAATATATTTATATATTAATGATTTTTAGTCTTAGCTAACACCTCCATCACCTCACATAACTACCATTTTTATGGTGAGGTTATGTAATATCTACTCTCTTAGCAACTCTCAAGTGCATAATACAGTAGTGTTAACTATTATTGCCACACTATACATTAGATCTCCAAAATCAATTAATCTTATAACTGAAAGTTTGTACTCTTTGACCAACATCTTTTCATTTCCCCATCTTCCATCCCCACAATCATTATTATTTTACTCTTTGTTTCTTTGAGGTCAGCCTTTTTTTTAGATTTCACATGTAAGTGGTATTTTACAGTATTTGTCCTTCTTGGACTTACTTCATTTAGCATAATCCTTCAGGATCCATTTACGTTGCCACAATGACAAGACAGGAACGACACTTTCTAATGTTTGTAACACTTGCACTTAGCCCATTGTAAGCCTACAAATATTTGGGGGTAATAAACAAATGTTTACTTACCTTAAGTGACTTGTTTACTATAAGGCCTATTAGCCTGCTTAAGGAAAAAAAAATCTCCTAACTTCTGACAGAAATACATATATTAAAAAGTTAGAAGATGCACAAGTAGATGGGTTAATAGATGATATATAGATACAGATTAATATAGGAAAACATTCTTTGTGGTGCATAAAGGGAAAGTTTGTGAGGAGTATACTCTAAAGTATTACAACCCACAGAATTGAAAGTTATTGTATTCCAACCTCTATAACTCTGATAAACAGGGTATGTAAGACTGTTTACAACATGGAAGACATAATTCTACTTGCTAATTTTGAATTTGGCTCATAATTTAAATAAAATGATTCATACAAAATTCATGACTGGATGTTGGCTTTTTGTTGATACAGCATGGAAATTATTTTTTTGGTATGTGATGTAAAGTCCAGAAGTTAACTATTAATGTGAAGCCAGCTTAAGAGCAGTAAAACTGCAGATTGTTTTGGGTAGCATTAATTACATTTATTCTTCCCATCCATGAACAATGTATGTGCTTCCACTTATTTGTATCTTCTACACTTCTTCTTCAGTGTCTTACAATATTTCTGAGTATAAGTCTTTTGCAATCCTTGATTAGATTTATTCCTAAGTAATTAATTATTTTTGAAGAAATCCTGAATGAGAATGTTTTCTAAATTTTCCTTTCTGGAAGTTTATTTAAAAGATTCCAATGATATATTACACAGTACTAAAACAAATATTTCAAAAATGTGTATGGAACCACAAAAGGCCCCACAAAGCAACAGAGATCCTGAGAAAGAAGAAGAAACTTGGAGGAATCATGCTACTTAATATCAGACTATACTACAAGGCCATAATAATCAAAACAGCCTGGAACTGACATAAAAATAGACGCATAGATCAATGGAACAGAACAGAGAGCCCAGAAATAAACCCACACCAGTCAATTAATGTTTCACAGAGGAAGCAAGCACATACAATGGGCTAAAGGCAGTTTATTCAATAATTGGCTCTGGGAAAATTGAACAGATACATGCAGAAAAATAAAACTAAACCACTTTCCTGCACCACAACAAGAATAAATTCAAAATGGAACCCAGACTTAAATGTTAGTCATGAAACATAACAATCCTAGAAGAAAACATGGGCAGCAAAATCTGGGACATTGCCCATAGCATTTTTTATTGAATATATCTCCCCAGGCAAGAGAAACAAGAGAAAAACTAAACAAATGGGACTACATAAAACTAAAAAGTTTTTGCACAGCAAAGGAAATCATCAACAAAATAAAAGGACAGCCCATGTAGAGAACATATTCTTCAATATTTCTGATATGGGGAAACATATTCATCAATACATGTAGTAAAGGGTAAATATCCAAAGTTCATAAAGAATTTATAAAATTCAACACTAAGAAGAAAAGAAAAGAAAGAAAAGAAAAGAAATCCAATTGAAAAAATGGGCAAAGGACCTGAATAGTTCTACAAAGAAGAAATACAGATGACCAATAGACATGTGAAAAGATTCTCAGCATTATTGATTATCAGAGAAATGCAAATTAAAACCACAATGAGATGTCATTTCACATCTGCCAGAATGGCTGTCATCAATGAATCAACAAACAAGTCTAGTGAGGATGTGGGGACAGGGGAACTCTTGTGCACTGTTCATGGGAATGGAGACTGGTGCAGCCACTGTGGAAAGTGGTATGGAGATACCTCCACCAATGAAAAATGGAACTGCCTTTTAACCAGCAATCCCAGTACTGGAATTTATCCTAAGAATCCCATAACACTAATTCAAAGGAACAAAATCACCCCCCTATGTTCAGTGCAGTATTATTTGCAATCACCAAGATATGGAAGCAGCCCAAGTGTCCATCGGTAGAAGAGTTGATAAAACAGCTGTGGTACATTTACACAGTGGAATATGTCTCAGTAGTAAAAATAAATAAAATTTTACCCTTTTCGACAGCATGGTTGGACCTGGAGAACATTATGCTAAATGAAGTAAACAATCATATAAAGACGACTTACAGCAAAGATGGAGGCATAGGTGGACTGGATACACTGTGCCTCCTCTCACAACCAAAATTAAGTACAACAAAGATTTAAAAACAAGAAAACAACCAGAACTCACAGAAAATTGAATGGTACAGAAGTCCAACAACCATTCATCCAGACCGGTAAGAGGGGCAGAGTCCCAGCAGGAAAAAGCGGAGGTGTGGACCTGGCTCACAGGCAGCAGTAGCTGGCAGATTCCAGGTGCACAGGCGGCAGCTAGTGGACCCCAGGCGCAGGGTGGCATCTGTGCAGAGCCAGTGAGGCCGTGCAAGGCGGCTGGCTGACCAGGTGGTCCCACATGTGCGCGCAGATAATCCAGACAAAGGGGAAGAGGTGAAAGGGACTGGAATCCGAGAGAGAGTGGAGCAAGCCCCATTGTTCTCTCTCGGACCCCACCCCCATATACAGCATCACTACCCAGCGACTGAGCTGCCCCACCCTAGGGAACACCTAAGGCTCCTCCCCTCACTGTGTAACAGCCGCGACTAGACAAAAAACAAAAACAAAAACCAAAACCAAAACAACAACAACAAAAAACCCACAGAAACAAAAATGACTCAAACCGGAAAACAAATCAAAGCCCCAGAGCCAATTTATCTAAGCGACAACGAGATAGCCAACCTATCAGATGCACAGTTCAAAGCCCTGGTGATCAGGATGCTCACAGAATTGGCTGATTTTGCTCACAAATTAGATGAAAAAATGAAGGCTACAATAAGTGAAATGAAGAAAAATGCACAGGGAACCAATAGAGATGGGAGGAAAACTGGGACTCAAATCAATGGAGTGGACCAGAAGGAAGAAACAACCAAACAGAAAAGAAGGAAGAAACAAGAATTCAAAAAAATGAGGAGAGGCTTAGGAACCTCCAGGACATCTTTAAATGTCCCAACATCTGAATTATAGGGGTACCAGAAGGGGAAGAGGAAGAGCAACAAGTGAAAAACTTATTTGAACAAATAATAAAGGAGAACTTCCCCAATCTGGCAAAGGAAATAGACTTCCAGGAAGTCCAGGAAGCTCAGAGTCCCAAAGAAGTTGGACCCAAGGAGGAACATGCCAAAGCACATCATAATTACATTAGCCAAGATTAAAAAGAATGAGAGAATTCTAGAAGCAGTAAGGGATAAAGGCAGAGTCACCTACAAAGGAGTTCCCATCAGACTGTCAGCTGATTTCTCAAAAGAGACCTTCCAGGTAAGAAGGGACTGGAGAGAGGTATTCCAAGTCATGAAAGTCAAGGACTTACATCCAAGATTCCTCTATCCAGCAAAGCTTTCATTTAGAATGCAAGGGAAGATAAAGTGCTTCTCAGATAAGGTCAAGTTAAAGGAGTTCATCATCACCAAGCCCTTATTATATGAAATGTTAAAGAGGCTCATCTAAGAAAAAGAAGATAAAAATATGAACAGTAAAAAGACAGCAAACTCACAGGTATTAACAACCAGACCTAAAACAAAAGCCAACTAAGCAAACCACTACAACAGGAGCAGAAACACAGAAATGGAGATCACATGGAGGGTTAGCAACAGGGGAGTGGGAGGAGGAGAAAGGGGGACAAGGTACAGAGAACAAGTGGCATAGATGGTGGGTAGAAAATAGACAGGGGGAGGGCAAGAATAGTGTGGGAAATGTATAAGCTAAAGAACTTATGACACATGGACATGAACTAAAGGGGGGGATGTGGGTGGGAGGGGGGTGCAGGGTGGAGGGGAATGAAGGGGGGAAAATGGGACAACTGTAATAGCATAATCAATAAAATATATTAAAAAAGAAAAAATCATATAAAGACAAGTTCAATATAATTTCACTCATATGTGGAATCTAAGGAACAAACTGAACAAACAAATAGAGACATGCTCATACAGAGAGAGTGAGTGGGATGACAGCTGTTGGGGGGTGAAGGGATGGAGGGATCCAGCAAAAAAGTAAAAGGACCCTTGGACATGGACAACAGTGTGGTGATTGCAGAGGGGGGTGGTTATAAGGAGGATAAATGGTAATGGAAAAATACAATTTAGAAAAAGCTGTGAACAATGAAAAGCCAACTGATAGGCAATGCCTATGTCAATTCATGCGCAATCCTCCCTGGAGAAGAATCCTAACAGAAAGTAAACTATATCATAACAATTTCAAAAAACATAAGGAAAATGAGCACCACACACACACAGCAAAGCATAAATAGGATAAAATATGAGGGGAGAAGAAATTAGATACTCTCAGGGAAAGGAAAAGATTCAAATTCCATATAGAAGTGTAAAAGGTCATGAAGTGTTAAGAACTGAGGAGTCAGTGGTTTGAATGGGCTTTGTTTTCCAAACACCCAGCCACTAAATTTGGGGACAATATGTTACAAAGCAGTAGATAACTTATTCACCAAGATTCCAGTCCTGATTCTACAGTCTAGACTTTAGTCATGGTTCTAGTCCACTAGTAGCTCAGTGTTACTGGATAAATTATTCATTTGTTCTAGATATTTTTCTCTCTAAACAACTGTTACATTTAAAGTACTTTCAGACATAACAATGACATTTATTACCCTTACTATATACTTTATGTGGCCAAAATATTTTATGAATATTTTCATATAACCTGACTTAAATAGTATATGACATTTTGAAATAACTACATAAAATGCTAGTTATTTTATGTCACCCAATGGTAATTATTTCTAATGTGGTCTGGTCTCACAATGAAAAGGACAATTTCTCAATTTATGTAAATCACAATTTCTAAATTCATAAATTCCTCTATTTATGTAAATCACAATTTCCTAAATAATAAAATGATTTATCTAAATTATAGGACACTCCACCATTTACCAATAGTTGCATTGATGTCTTATCATACTTTGCATGTGAAAGAAGATTTGTCTTTGTTTTTGTTTATAACCTATAGTTAATAGTGTATTTTAATTTAAGTTAGCAAATAATTCTGAATTAATAAAATATATGGTAATATGATAGACACACATATTTATTATGTTAAAATAATTTCTTGTTATTTACCAATACTTGTGTATGAGTTATTCTTAGAATCATATATGCCATAAATATTTTGTAGCATATGAAATTTTATGTCCTTTGTTATAATTCTTATAAGTGAATAAATTAAACTAAGCTATACAAAGAATCATAATATTTTTAGTTGTTCTATTTTAGTAATTATGGAGGTGATGTCATTTATCAAGATTTTCTTATTTGGTTTCCTTTATTATCACAGCATGCGCTTACAACCATGGTATGTTCAGGTAACAAAAGAATGGAAACAATTTCTGTGGAAGTTATCTATTTCTCCTGGCCACCTTGGCATGCAGATCTTCTCAAACAATTAAACATCCATAGGATTTTCAATGATCACCAACCTTTAATGATCCAAACTATTACAAAGTAAATAACAATATCGGGAAGGAAACCTATATGTAATTCAAGTCTATATTCACATGTATTATATGTCAATAATACAAATTCTTGAAAGCTCTTAATATACTTTTATTAATTTTCTTAATTATTTTTTAAATGTACTGCTCATTCACTGGAGACTGGGAATTCAAGCTGTTTGCCATAAAAGAGAAATAAAACATGAATTACATGTGTATTTATGGAGCTCCCGGTGTATAAAGATAAAAATAATTGCATAAAATAACAAAATGAAAAAAGTGCTTAGATGGTGAACCAGCTAAATAAATGACTTCCTAAATGGACATTAAAATGTTTTGTTTTTAATTAATGAACTCCTTGTTGATGAAATAACATTTTTGATGGTTCTAGAAATATTCAGGTTATAGTCACTGCCTCATGAAAATAAATTTCTTGATATTATAAACATAGAAAAGTTAGGTTGCCTATATCTCTTTCTTTCTTTTCTTTTCTGTTCTTTTTTTTTTTTTTTTTTTTTTTTTTTTTTTTTTTTTTTTTTTTTTTTTTTTTTTTTTTTTTTTTTTTTTTTTTTTTTTTTTTTTTTTGCTAGCTAGCCAGCTAGACAATAAATAATTAGGGTCCCTGTAAAATTTATCATTGCTGATGAGAAAACATTATTTTTAAATTGTTTTCAAATTATTTTTATTTTTAATTCTAAATTGTATGAATAGGATGGCAGCCCTGGTAAAACTGAACTCTTCTTTGGATAGGTACGGAATTTCAAAGTGGAAACAACTTTTTCCAAAAGTCTGTGGCCATTCAAACTTTCCTCTCCATCCCAGTGACAAACCGGGAACATTTGTCTGACACAACTGTCTTTTGTTCTCCATAATGCTGGTTACAATTTACTTCGGAAAGACATGAAGAACTTTTCTTGACAATAGCTGCAGTGAGAGAAGATTGTGCCTTTATCTGTCTTTTTTTTTTTTTTTGCAAGATAAATGGAGCAGGTGTAGTGAAATTAATGAAGCAACTGCCAAATTGTAGGGGTCATTGGTGTGTTGAAAGCTATAAATTAGCCAGGTCTTGTGGGAAATTACCCTCTACCTCTATTGAGATCCTGCCATTTCTAAATTCAAGTTCAAGACGAGAGAAAAAGCAATTTAAAAGTGGAAAAGAAAAGTGCAAGTTAACATTCATTATTTGAGGATAATTCTAAGTGAAAAACACATAGTGGTATATTTCTCAATATTAACTGCACAGTGAAAGCTACCAATATATAGTTAATTTTAATTTATTCTGTAGAAGAAAATATGGTTTGTGCTTTATTAAAACCATATATCTGTTGGTATGACGTTTAAAATTACTACTAATAAAATATAAACTGGTGTTTACAGAGATACTGATTTGTTAAACTCATTAAATCAAGTATTTTTCAAGAAATTGTTACAATACCTCCAGGGATTTAACAGTTTTTACATTTAAATACACAGAATGTACTTGCTTTACTTTCTGCCTCAGACTCTTTCTCACAATTAGACAATGCAAACAACGTAAAGTTGATTATAATAATTGTGAAGAGTTTCAACAGGCTTTTTTGAAGTAAGCCTGAATTTTGTGAAGGTGTTTAGTAATTTCACGTGCCTGATCATATAACAAACAAGTCAGTGGGATAATTACCTAGAAAAGTAAGGCTAGAGACCTTTCAGAGTTTTCTCAATCAGCAGTTTCATCCTAAGCTGAGCCTGGCCTCATTGACAAGCCTATGAGTTAGCTGATACATCTGGACCCGGGTTGATGAGTCTGAAGAAATATATTGCATTCTTCAAAGAATCTTTGGGAATCCTCATTTACTTTGGGAAAATTGCTGACTATGGTTTGCAGTTCAGCTTTAGTACAAAAGATATATAAGAAATTTGGGACTGATTAAGATCCTCAGAAAGTTTAATTTTAAAGAGACAAGAACTGATACATTCAGAAAGATGACTCCAGAGGCAAAGAAGCTGAGAGGGGAAACACAAAGCTTCAGAAGTCAATTTTTCCTTTCTTTAAACACTTGTTTGTCTCAGTTAATCTTAAATTTTTACTTTGCTGAGCCAATATTAGACCCCTAGAAATTTTTTGAAGCCTTAAAATACTGAGTGAAATAGGCATACCATTCAGTTTTGCCAATTTCAGAGCTATGGTTGTCAATTCAGTTTTTTTTTTTTTTTTTTAAGTAAGTTTGGAGATTTAATAAGTTCTGAGTAATGGTCATTGCTATTTTAAATTACTTTTTGGTCAAATCAGTCCATTTAAGTGTAAATACGCATGAGGAGACTCTGTGATTTTTATACATGAAATCATCTGGGGTCCATGGGTCTGGGTAGGTGGATATCATCAAAGTATTTAAATAATGGATCCATTTTGCAGAGGCTTTTCTCTGGAGCATAAGGCCCAAGCAGCCTGCTCACTAACACCAGCCAGGTTCACTAAAAACAGTTCGGGCCAAAGGTTTGAAACAGCAGTTTCAGAGAAATAGTCTGACCCTTAAGGGGTCAACGGAGGGCTGAGCAGCACTATTTCAGAGAAACAGCAAAGGAGTCAGTCAGGCTGGAAGCTAACACCGAGTTTCAATGAACAGTCTGGTTCCTGAAGGAATCTGGCCAAAGGCCAACAAAGTCTCAAGAAAGAGCCTGATTCTAAATGAATCAGGCCGAAGAGTAAAATAAGTATTCACAAAAAAATGGTCTTAATAAAAAAAAAAAAAAGTGTCTGAACAGATCCCAAAGAAAGCCTGGAGAGCTCCAAAAATCAAAGAGAGCTAGCATCCCAGAGAAAACATATCCTCAAACCCCCAGGCTGGCAGGAGAACGTAGAGCTCAGTGGGCTCTGTGGGTGCCACATCACCCTGATCACCAGCTCCCGAGCTTTGGGGTCTTCTCTGAATCCTCCTAGAGGCCACCAAATATGTGGACCTGGAGCAAAAAGCCAGCCAGATATTTCTCCATCAAAATTAGTTTTATTTGAAAACAATGAAGAATTGCAATCTGGTACATGCAACCATGATGAGCCATGTGTATGTCCACTAAAACAAAGAGAAAATTATTTTACAGAGTGGAAAAGGAAGTTGGGAAGGGCTCTTACAAGCCAAGTTTCTCTTGCTGTGCTTCATGGTATGCACAGGGCATGAGAGCACCCCCTTCTGGCCTCCCTCCTTCACTTTAAATGAGGTTTCTGCATATTAA
Source organism: Anoura caudifer (assembly GCA_004027475.1). Lineage (NCBI taxonomy): Eukaryota > Metazoa > Chordata > Mammalia > Chiroptera > Phyllostomidae > Anoura > Anoura caudifer. The sequence goes on along the minus strand of PVKU01003017.1, from coordinate 2,695 downwards.
TTTCTTACATGTCATTTACCACATTCCACATACACTTTCTTGAGTGAGAAGATGCAAGGGTTGTCAAGGAGCATGTATGAAGACACATGGACAAAGCCAAAGGGGGTAGGATCAAGGGTGGGAGGCAGGGATGGGTGAGGCAGGAGGGAGTTGTGGAGAAAAATGGAGATAACTGTACTTGAACAATAAAAAAAAGAAGATGCATGCTTTTTTCTAATAATCAATTACTCAAAACTACAAAAGAAAACCTCCATAAAGCTTCTTTGTGAACCAGACCAAGTGTTTTTATTTATAGATGTTCAGGATGGATTCATGGATCCTAGGGTGCGTATTTCCCTAATTTTGTTATATTCTTCTGAGGTGACTTCCAGAATGGCTATATTACTCTACACACCCACAAGCATTATATTAGGCAATTGTTTGCCAAACATATATGGACTTAACAGATCTATATTTCCCCTCTGCTAAATTCCCTATTCCTTCACTACTTCTAGTTTTGTAATATTTACTTTGAGTATACAGAGGAATACCTGTTATAGTTTGGAGATTAATCCATTTTTAATCTAAATGGAATAAATATTTTTCTCTTATACTATTATTTGTCTCTTTTTTAAGACAGTTATTTGTTGAAGAGAAATTCTTAATTTGCATGCATGTACTAAAATTTCACAGTTTTTCTTATGATACATTCCTTTGGTGTTTGTTTAATATACTAATCTCTATTTTACTTAAAGAATTAAGTTCTTTAAATTATTTTTGATTGAACTGACAGTTTTTTCTTTCAAATTTTGGTTATTAATTCACTGAGGTACATTTTTATACAACATAGTATAAATATGTACATCTAATTTCTCTCAATGTTAATATTTCCCCAAATGACTCATTAAAAATTCCTGATTTTCCTACTGATATTTGATATTACTTTTAGCATGTTATAATATTTCATATGTACATGCATCTAAGCTTTCATATTGTTTCATTCTTTGTTAATTTCACTGCTGGAACTATTTAGTTTTTACTATCATTTTGTGATAATCAGCTATTCATAGACCTTTAAACATCCATAAAATTTATAGGGTAAGTTATCTGAAGTCATCAATAAAATCCTGCTATTATGTTATAAGGATTACATTTCATCTATTGATCATTGTGAGAAGAAATTTAAAAAAAATCACAATGTTACATAATTTCATCAATGAAAACAGTATAATTTCTCATTTATTGGTCATTTTTTTTGTATAGCAATGAAGTTTCAAACACTGTCAGCCCTTTCAATATTGTCCTCTGAATTAATTCTTTCAACGTTCTAATTCTCTAACTAACAGCTTGGATTCTTCAACATCTAAACTGTCTTTTTGCTGCTTAAATCCCATATTTCATCATTATAAAACCTCACTTACATGTAACCACAACCACCTTACCACAGACCATGGTTTGCATGATAGAAGCCTGAAAAGGCCCAATTCAAGTCCATGGTAGGGCGGCCCAATGTGTGTGGTGAAGAAAAAATAAAAAACCTTGCTGAGTCTTACTCTGAATCTAGAAATGCTAACTTTAATAGGCCCTTGCTGATGCCTCTCATTTCTACTGTTTTTCTGCAAGTCCATTTACTCTTTCATTTTTTTTAAAGATCTTATTTATTTATTTTTAGAGATAGGGGAGGGAAAGGAGAAAGAGAGAAACATCAAAGCATGGTTGTCTCTTGTGTGCCCCCAACTGGGGACCTGACCCACAACCCAGGCACGTGCCCTGACTGGGAACTGAACCAGTGACCCTTCAGTTCACAGGCCAACTCTCAATTCACTAAGCCACGCCAACCATGGCTCTCTGTCATTTCTTAAAAGGTCACATTCTTATTTCCATATTCTGATTGTCTCTGGAAGCAATTTGCATATTTTTATTTTAATATTTGAATTATCTAATTACCTATTTGTTGATTTTGATATAAAATTGTGTTTAATTTAATTTAATTTTATTTTATTTATTTATTCTTAGGAAGGGAGGGAGAAAGAGAGAAAGAGAACATCAATATGAGAGAGAAACAATGATCAGTTGCCTCACACGCTTAGTTGGGGACCTGGCCTTTCAGTTCATAAGTTGACATTCAGTCCACTGAGTCACACCAGCAAGGGCAAGTTTATTTTTAATAATGTATTTTATTGAGGTAAAGTGTACGTACAGTAAAGGTACAGATTCTAAGTTTATAATTAAATGAGTTGAAGTAAATATATGTGTCTATTTATTCACAAACTTAATTTAGATACAAAACTTTTCTAGAACTTGAAATGCCTCTATGTTCATGTCAGTAATTCCTCACACTCTGTAAACAAACATAGCTGTTTTTATGAGCATGAATTTGTTCAGTTGATTTCTAGATTATCTAATACTTCATTTGTATTTACTTTACTTGATTAATTTATTTTATTTATTAATTTAAACATTAATACAAGTATGGTCACTTGTATAATCACTTTGTCACTAATTCATTTATTATATTTATAACAAAACTCATATTTTCATATTTAGTAATTCATGCTCCCTATTACCTATATTTTATGAACATTTTAAATCAATACTACATTTTATTTTACATTTTGTTGACTTAATAATTTTCTTTATCTCTTGCAGGTAACCAGTATATGTGTCTAGTAATATTTCCCAAATAAGTTATATTTCCATGGAATTACATTAAATG
>PVKU01003016.1:53936-197591 GCA_004027475.1 Anoura caudifer | reverse complement strand
GGCGGGGGGCGGGGAGCGGGGGTACCTGCTGCGATCCTGGGCTCCTAGCCGCTTGGTGTGTGAATTCTAGTCCCTGCGTCACCCTGGGCCATCGCTGCCGGCGGCCACAGAACAGTGAGGGGCAGCGTGGCTCGGCTGCCCCTCATCCAGGTTCCGAATAACCCAGCGGAGGGTTCTGGTTCTGCTCTGGTCTTTCTTTCCTTGTCACTGCGGCAGGTCAGACAGACATGGAGATTCTGGTGGACTCTTAAAGGACTTTGCCTGGAGTGACACCTGCCATTTCTGCTTGTTTTCTTGATCAAAGCGACTCACATAGCTTGCCTGTTTGCAAGGTGGCAGGGAAGCACGATCCTGCCATGTGACGGAAGAACAGGAGCTGGAAACACCAGGGAATCTCTCTGGTCACCCCTGCACATGCCACTTATCCATGTCGGCTCACGTACTAAGTGACTGTTCTCTGTGATGTTCCTGGATTGAAACACATCAATACTTCACATTCAGAGTGGTCCACTTTTTTTAAAATAATGTTTTATTTCCACTTGAGGCAGCGTGGTGAGCCTAAACATTGTCATACGTTTTAGAAGCATTCCAAATCAAACACGCTGTGTGATATCTGCCCTCCCCTGCACCGCGGACTTCGTTGCGAAGGTCGGGGACTCGGCTAACGCCCGCCACAGCGGGTCACCCACCTCAAGTCAGCAAGGCGGGGCGTCAGTGCCGGGTCCTGAACGGGCACAGGTGCGAGCTGGTCTGTGGAGACACAGTTTTTATCTCCTCCGTTATGAAGAAAACAATGAACATGAAAGCTAACAGCTGGAGGTTAGCGCCTGGTGAACTCTGCGAAGGGGTCACTGTGCTCCACAGTGTCCGGTGTCTGGTCTGACAACGTCCCTGATTTGTCCGTATCAGCGTCTTTTTCTAAAAAGTTGATACTGGGCAGTCTACCTGATTTAATACTCTATCTTGAACTCCACTGCATTCTGAACCAAACATGTTTTGCTATATTTATGTCAAAAATAACAACTAGTTTTTAAAGATAAAAATGCATCTCATTCAATCAACTGGAGAAATTCGAGGTCGGTGTAGAATCGATGAATGGATTCTATCACTGAAGGAACTGCCAACTCGGAGCAGCTCTCTCCGGGTGCGCACCCACGTGGACCCGAGCCGGGGCAGACCAGGGGCCGGGTTAGCAGAGTCCCAGAGCGCCCTCCGAGCCCTGCCGGGGCAGCCGCGCCCGCCTGCCCCCTCAACAGGGGCCCCGGTGAGAACGCGCCACTGCGGTCCACAGCTCCCAAGTGCTCCACGTCAGCTTGCGGTGTTCCATTCCGCCTCGTTCCGCTCCAGCCTCTGAGGTTGCTGCAACCCCACAGAATTGGCAGGGCCGTGCTTGCTCTCCAGGGGCTGCTGCCGTCATCTGGGGCTTCTTCCGGAATCTGCCCTCCAAGGGCAGGTGTATCGCCCTTGGGGCAGGTGCTGCCCTTTTTCCCCTTGTCAGAAACATCGTGGGCGCTTGTCCCTCCGGAGAGCGGCTTCTGAAGCCTGCCCGAGGCCCAGACTGTGATGTCCACGCCCCAGAATACGACGACCCTGGGAGGAGTTTTAATGACTTTTACGTATTTGCACGCACTTTGTAGGAAATGTAAAAGGTGTACAGAAATGCACAAAGGACAGCATGTGTGAATCTGCATTCAGGGTGACCGGCGTGTCCCGGTTCAGCCTGGGATTTCTCGTTTTTAGCCCCAAAAGTCCAGGGCACCAGGAAACTTCTCCATTCTGGGCAAATCCAGACGCCTTCTCTGTGTTTTAAATATGAAGGTGGAACCTGGCAGGTGTGTTCGCGCGTTTCAACCCTTTCTACTCTCTTTGCTCTATGTATGTGTACATACGTGTTTTGTGTTTCTACACACATGTGTGTATAGACACACTCATATCCATATACACACATATATAAACACACACATATATGGATGTGATGCACATAGTGTAATATTTACATCTTTTCTTCACTTAACGTTTTTCATGCATTCTTCCAGGTCATAGTTGCTCTTCGATTGCTTGGATGTTAAAGATTTCATACAAAGTATATATGTGTGTATACACACACACACACATAATAAAGCATTTCACTATAGTGGGTGTGTATATTCATGTTTCTACTTTAAAAATAATTTTAATTAGCATTGCGATGAAAAAGCCAGTTTATAAACCCTGACCGATATATTTGCCTATTTCTGTATCTGTCTAATTAATTCATACAATGAATGAAACATTGTAGCTTCTAATACCTATGACCACACTACTTCCTAGGAAGTGTTCATCATCTGTGGTGAGCAGAACAATGGACATCCCCCCTCCACCCCCTGCAAACCTTCACTCCCTCATCCTGGAACCTGTTACCATACAAGGCCAAGGGGTCTTTGCAGATATGGTTCAAGGTAAGACCTTGCGATGGGAGAGTGGCCTGGACCATCCAGGTGGGCCCAACGTCATCAGGCGGGACACGAGGCAGAAAAAGAATACATTTATGGTGCTTGAGCCATTGACTTTGCAGTACCTACAATAGTAGGAAACGAACACGCTGTCTTTTTAAAATACACAATGCTTTGTTAATAAAAATCTGATCTGGAGTATAGGCAGCACTAGCCAATAGTGACAGAATTCAGATGAGAGGTTCCACGTGGGGGCTCTTAACCGGCAGGAGGCAGGAAGAGGTGACGGGGGCTCAGAAACGGCCTACAAATGCCGACCGGGGCCGTCGCTACGTGGAATGTCAACATGCATAGAACTGACTGCACTTTATTGAAGGAACGTATCACCTCGATTAAATAGTAAGGATTCGACAAATTCCAGCCTCAGCTTGTTTCGATTCCTATTTACTGGTTGGTATTCCGGCTTCAAGGGTCTATGTTTTTCGTCTCGTGCACCCTCTCACCGGCTGGCTCCTTAGCTGAGGAGTTCTTACTGATTTATGAGAGACTTTAAAACCAGCACCCCTTTTATATCCCCTTTGTTGAGAATGCAGCACCCTCTCTTAACAGCCCAAATGTTGCTGACCTTAAAATACACCCTGACGTCAGGGTTTCCTCCAGCAAGAGAGAGGAACTGAAGCTGTGCCAGGGTGGCAGCTTGTTTAAGCCTCAGGGACTGTCCCAATCATTGCATCATGTAGAACTGTCCCCCCGAGTCCAGCGTGACTTCTGGACTGAGTCTGCACCGACTTCCGAGTCCAGACGCGGCACCGCTGTCCCGCTGGGTAACCCCAGGGTGCTGCGCTTCCCCAGCGATGTGGTTTGACAGGCAAAGTGTATCTGGAAGCCAAACCGCGAACCGCCATAGAAGGCCGTGATGAGGATGACCGCCGGCTAGGAGAGCCCAGGGACTCATGAGAAGCAGGCGGCGCCCTGGCTTGCCTGCCAAGTAGCTATGGGACCTAACCAGAGTCCGTTAGGTCCCTCTGTCTCATCTGTTAAACGTGAGGATGCATCAGATCAGGGGGACACGCAGCTTGCCATGTGAGTGACAACCCAAGAGGACGGTTAGAAAGGGAGTGAGGCCTTCTCTGGAGCTTTGAGAAAGAGGGATGTGCTTCTCGACTGACGTCTTCCGAGGGCACAGGGTCAGGGTGACCCCAGTGTTGTGACATGGTGGCCATTTCCGGGCCAAGAGATACCCACTCCCCCTTCCCTTTTATTGTCCCCTGGTTATCTTCTTGAAACGCTGAGGGCATTAGGGATTGGTTGGGAAAAATTCTTTCTTGCCTATCTCCTGGAGGTGGGGTGATGGTTAATCTCACGAAGGCCACCGGCCCGATTTGGGATGCTTGGGTGCTTATTTCAACTCACTGCACCTCGGTTTCCCTATCAGTAAAATGAGTGTGAATTCAGTGAGTTAACACGGGAAAAGGGCATTGCCAGTGAGCTGTTGGCACATGATCAGCACTGAGTAAGTTGGCTGCCATGGGTGTTGATAATGAGGGGCGTGGGGTCGGAGGCCGCTAGGAAAGGACCCAGAGCGTGTGCCGTTGGGCAGGCGTCCTCCTGGCTGCCTTTGTGCTTCCGGACGGAGACGTGTGGCAGAGACGGGCCTCATGGGGCCAGGCCTCTGCCTGCTGCACCTGAGGAAAGGAAACGAGGCTCCTGGATGGGGGGGAGAAGGAGGACCCCAAACGCTCACACGAACCAGAGACACAGGTGCTCTGGGCCCCAGAAGGAAGGGCGCGCAGGTCCCAGGTATGAGAGGCACCGAGAGGCTCCGCCGCCCAGTTCTGCAGGGAGTTCAAAGGCCGTGGGTCCCTTTGATTTCACAATTTTCCGCCTTTGGTTTTTCAGTTTTGATCAAGTTTGGGGAAATCTCGGTGTGAAAAACTGAAACGAAACTGGAGATTTGCCCAAGTTCTGCAGCTATTCCGTCTGATCCCCGGCAAGGTGGTCATTCTGCCTCCTTTCCCTCCACTCTGGGGACTTCTTAGTTAGCAGCCAGCAAAAGCACACATAACAAAATGCTTGTAATTTAGGAGATAGTGAGTGACGAGACCATGGTCCACACCAGGGGTCCCCAACCCCCAGGCCACGGACAGGTGCCACACAGCAGGAAGTGAGCTTGAATGTAATATGCTTGAATCATCCTGAAACCACGCCCCCTCCCCCCCCAGTCTGCAGAAAAATTGTCTTCGACGAAACCGGTCCCAGCACCAAAAAAGTTGGAGACCGCTGGCCGTAGCAGCGGGAAGTTAGTATCGGGAAGGAAGTGCGTCTCCTGCAGTGGAAGCTGATCTCCATCTTCTTACATGATTCCCAGGGAATGTCAGAGTCGGACGGAAGAACACCCCGGGAATCCTAAGTCCTGGCTGCATTCTGCCTTGCCCCAGATTTATTCTGCGATCACAACATCCTAGAAACAGGAGAAAGAGACAGTAGAAGAAAGGGATGCTTTCCAGCCGGTCCCACAGCCAGTCCGTGGTGAGCCCGGACTACGGATGAGCAGTGACCCGTGTCAGAGTTAGCAGGTCATGACAAAGACGACCATGCAAGTTCAAGACGCAGGGCAGACACCAGACGTGAGAGCGCACAGGAAGCTCAGACAGGCTGCTCCTCAGGTGCCTGGGAAACCTTCGGTGTCTCCCATCGCCTTCAGAATTGAACTCAGACTGTCCACCTTGACATTCAAGATCCTCCAAAATATGACCCAGCTTGCATTCCAAAATTTTGAAGCTTTTCTCCTTTTCTTAGACCATTTTCCAGACAGGGGAGGTTTCTGCTTCTCGCCCAGTCCCCTTCCCTCCATCCTGAACTAACTTTGCAGAGCCGTCTCCTCTTGTCCCACCCCAAGCTGGGGCTTTTTCTGAATTTTAAATTATTCTATTGCTTTCTCCTGAAAACGTACTGTATGCTTAAACCCTTATAATAGAAACAGACATGTAAACCCACTCGCTGAGCCTCTGCATAAACGTTGGCAGGTTTTATTCCTGTTATAACTTCAAATTACCCACGCACACCTGACTGCTTATGAAGACTGTTTGTAAGCCACCCTGGTCGTTTTAAAACAGGCACAAGACGCTGAAAACAAAGAATCTTCCTCTTTTCCAGGAGAAATGTTTTCTGTGGTACAGTTGAAACATCCCTGGTGTCAATTCCGGGTGAACCAGGCATTGAACGAGGCAGGAGGCCACCCCAATGTTTTAAGACAGATCCTGTCCACATCTCTTCCCCCCGGAAAAGTGTCACCCGACTATCCGGTCTGTTGCTCACAGTCTTCCTCTGAGGTCTCGGGTTACCTCCCATCAGGATTCCTCGGGGCTGAGGATAGACGGAGGAATTCTGGAGACTATTGTAAGAGATCAGGAGGGGGATTTTCAGTGGGATGGTGGGCAGGCGAAGAACAGGGGTGGCTGTGGGTTGGTGCTGGCCAGGTGACTCAAGTCCTTGAGTCCCAGCAAGCTGACGTTGGGCACTGAAGTCCCAGTGCCAGACGCTGTCTTGAACCCACACGGAGCCAAGTCAAAAGGACATTCTGCGGGAGCACAGCCCCCACCTCTCAAAATCCTGGGAGTTTCAGTTCCGTCCCAGCCTCTCCTGTCCTCTGGCTGCTCTTCCCGTTTTTTATGAGTTGCGATTCACTATTTTCTAGGAAGTGGAGAGTTAGGAGGCTGAGAGGGAAGCCTTGCCTTTGGCAGGGGCACGAACAGGAATGCTGAAATGGGATATGAAACCTGCAGCGTGGGCCCTGGGGACATTTCCAGGAAACAAGAAAGAAAGCCAGCAGGCTGGGGCCGAGCACATTTTCCTTTCGGTCCCAAGACCAAAGCAGGGGGAGGCAGAAACGGGAGGCTGCCGGCTGCGGCCTTGCAGACACTTCCCCTCTGTAATCCGACCTCTTCTCCTCCCATCCTTTGGACGCAACCTCACCTCAGCCGGCTGGGAGCGTCCTGACTCACACACCGCCCTCTTCCAGGCTCGCCCGGTCCCTTCATCACTAAGCCCCCATGACCATGGGGCTCTGGTCACCATCAAATAACCTTAGGGAAAAGCCTCGGGTCTGCTGAGCACAGAGACAGAGTTTCAGTCCAACTCATGATCCCATCTGGGCCTCGCTTGTGTTTGAGCTCTAGGTCCAGAAAAGCGGACCGACCCCACCGCCCACACACTTGCAAAACCACACAGAGCAAGGCCACGGCCGACATCGGGACCTGATGCAATGAGCAACCACCCCTGCCCTCGCCCCGGCCAGTCAAGAAGACCGCAACTCCAACTCCACCACGATGAATGGTTTTTTCCTCCGGTGTAACCCATTTCCTACAAGCCATCTGGAAACCAAGTCCTCGAACATGAACTCACCCGTGACTCTGGGCTTAGCAGCATGCCCTTAACGGACACACCTTTACTTGCTTTGCTACACACTCTTGCTTGCATTTGCCTGGGCTTTGAGGCATCAAGGCGAACCAACCCCTTTAGTTCGGTAACATAGTTATGTCCAGTTTAAGAGCATGAGATTCTCCGCATTGTGTGATCATAGTAGGGGTTCCGCTTCTTCCCCACTGAGACACCTTCTGTAGAAGAGAGAGAGAAAGAAAGCAGCGGTCATAAGAGAGAGGAGAGGATCCGCAGCTTCTCCCGTGTCCGCCCTCTGGCAGCATCCTCAGGAGGAGCTCAGAACTGCGGCTGGGACCCCAGCCGGAGGCTCCACAACACCTCCACCTGGCTAAATCCTGTAACTTCGTTAGGCGCAGGATGGTATTAAATTAGAACTTTGGCTGAATAAAGGACTCCAGGAATTCTACCGTGACAAACGACTCTGACCTCAGCATCCGAGATGGGCTGGGTGGCAGACGAAGAGTCCGGAGTGCGGTGGTTTGCAAGTCTTGGTTAAGCTGCCGGAGTGCTTCCCCCAAGTGAGTTCACAGGGGGAATCCCACCTACCAGCCAGGGCAAGTCGAGCATTCTGCGGGATGCAGAAGCGGGAGGTCCCTGTCCCTTACGCCCAGGACTCCAGTTAAACTCCTCTCCCCCGTAACACGCACACCCACAGTCTGGGAGATGACACTAATGGACAAGGTAGGAACACAGCCCACCCACGGCTTCTACTGGCTGAGGACTGGCTCCCTCTACTGGACAGCTGGTGCAGAGGCAAGGAACTGCACCACGAGGGCACCAGGGAAAAAAACGTAGCAAACGTGTTTGGGATCCTTCCAGGGACATTTGTCCCACTCTCCCTGCACTCTGCACTTAGCCCTGCTTTTGACTAGGTTCCCTCTGTCCGAGCCAGCAGTTCTCATTGGAGACCTATTAGTGACGTGGGAATGTGGAGAACGACACAGGGGCCCTGCCCGGAGGGGCTGTGTAACAGGGTGAAGTCAGGGGGACCCCAAATAGGAATTTGTAATAGGGTCCAGAACTGAGGCTGTCCACGAAATATTTTAAAAATATGGGATGTCCTCACCCCTGCAGGTCTGAACTGGGGGAAGGGACACATGGAGCAGTGCCATTGAGAGCTGTTTTGCATAGCAACAGCTTTGCAGCTAACCTCTGGCATGGTCATTTAACGTATCTATGACCTTTAACTGGTTTCATGGATATGTAAATAGTTGTGGTCATGCTTTGAGCCAGGGGGATGGAAGTGACTTCCACCCAGGATGTAACTGGGAGGCAACACCCCCTGGTTACAGCGCCTGTGTGAGAGCTTGGAGATGATTGGCTCCATGCCATGGGACCAGGCCAGCCGGGACTTACTATGGCAGCCCAGTAAAGCCGAAAAAATACGGGAATGCTGGCAGGTGTAACTGATTGTGGGAGAGTCAGAACTGAGGCTGCAGAGGAAGATTCGCACCTGGACTTAAGCCCAGGGGCGGCCATGCAGGAGGGTTGGGATCACGCAGCTTTGGGGTGCTCCCTTTCGCCATGTGGGTTAGGAAGCAGGAGAGACTTTGCTGGGAAGGAAGGGGGTGAAAGGACTCTTGCCGGTGGGCCATGAGAAGGTGCCACATGGGTTTGGATTAACTGCAGATCGTGGTGGCAACACAGCTGTTGGTGCCGGGAACCGAGGGGCTGCCTGAGCCACAGACTTCTACTTCTTCTCCTGAGATACGGTACCCCGGACTGGGCAGAGGGAGAAGGAAGGACTGTGTGTCTGTGGGTGTTCTAAAGGACTTCAGCATTTTAATGAAGACATTAAATTATTACTCCGAGTCCATATAACTTTTTAAGTAAATAATTCCTTTCCTTTTCACCAGTCTCTGGCATTGAGAGGTGTCGTTCCCTGGCAGCAGGCAAAGTGAACCTAGCATGGGGAGGGTACCCCCGGAACACAAGCGGGGTGTCCATTCAGTGATAGTATATCGTTCACCCCCACCCTGGGTCTGTTCTGTAGCAACTGGACACCTCTTGTGGGTATCAGATCAGTAGATCAAGGACCTTGGCCTTCGACTGAAGCAGCCCCTCTTCCCTGGCAGCTTCCTTCCCTGAGGCGAAGGCCTCTGTCTTGGGTCTGGAGAAGATGCCTGCACTTGTGTCCCCGAGATAAAAGCCCCACGCTCATCAACCACGGGATGGGTCTCCCAGCCCCATGCCCATTCTGACGCATTGAACTTGTGGGGGAGAGAGCTGAGGATCTGTGCTTATAGATACGTCCCGGTGATTTTAATGCATAGCCCATTAGAAGCCGTACACCTGGTCTCAGAACCCATCTGACGGTCAGGTAAACCAAAGCCCAGTGAGAAAATGTCAATTTCTGACAATGACCTTACAAGCTGGCTGCAGAACAAGCCAGGGCTCAGAGACGATGCCTCAGACCCAGGCCCGCACCCTTCTAGTGGATTCTGCCTGGAGCCCCATCCACGGTCAGGACCAAGGTAGTCATTCCCTCAGCTCCAGCCACGTGGGTGGCGAAAGGCCTCCACGGAGTGCCTTTCTGGGGGCCGCCCTTGGCTACAGGGAGTCCGCTCCTTTAAGGTCTTACCCCGTTTCCTGGGGACAGCCTTCGTTAGATGATTGTTCCCTTCTCCCAATTTGGGGCAATTTAGAGGGGACACCCCAGCTCCGCTGCACTCTCTAAGTTTAGTCGGTGGGGACATCCCCTCCAAAGCGGGAACTAAGGGTTGCATCTCTTGCCTCCCACGATTTCCAAGGAGGAGCTGTGCCTGGTAGTCAGCGTCTTCCACTCAGGGAGGCTGCTCCGACCACGTACACCCTCAAAGGGCTGCGGTCGTGACTGGGCGCTGGGCGCGAGCAGGTTCTGCGGCAAGTCCGGGGGTCAGGCAAGTGACCCTGCAGCTTGCGCCATTCACCGGGCTGACCTGACAGTACAGGAGAGGGAACCGTGCAGGGAGAAGAAGCCAACCGTGTGCCATGCGGCCTGGGGCTCAGTAGGCGAATCACCACACAGCCCCCGGGGTTCTGGAACGACACCATGCCATTCAAAGGAGAGAATTTACACCCTTTGAACTCACATTCCTGGTGTGTTGCTGGGCGCTTGCAGAGACAAAGAGCCTGGCCATGGGAATTCCAGTGACTCTGCAGCCAGTATTGCCCATGATGAGCCAGACTCAGTCAAGTTCACCAAGCTACAATGCCAGGCAGGCCCAGCAGCAGCCCACTGTTAGAGGAAAGCCGAGCATCAGGGCTGGGCGCAGGCAGGGCTGGAGGCACAGGGTGCCAACCGAGCAGGCCACGAGGCCCCCCGTGCTGTCACACTGCTGTGCTTCCCCTCAGTTCACACCCATGGCTGCCTGAGAAGTCACAGGAGCAGCTGAGCAAGGTTCACAGATGGTCCAGGTCAGCAGGCAGATGCAAGCCAGACATGACAGCAGCTGTCCTACAGCCCAAGCCAGGGTTGGCCTTGAAAGACGGAGGTGAGGGGGACCAGAGCTTTGGGCAGAGTTACTGGTCATGCACTTGTGCAGAAGAAGAGGTGGGCCTGAGGTTAGAATACGTGTCGATTGTGGTGCATGGTCCGGATGGCTGGTCAGGAAGGGGAGAGGGCAGAAATTTGGGGGAAAAGAGTCTGGGAGGGCAGCCTGTGGATGGACATGTGGAGCAAGGCACAACATGCGAAAACCTTTGCTCAAGGTCCATCAGAGAACTTGGAGAGCACGAGAGGCGCTGAGTGACCCAGCAAATGGAATAACGTAGCCGGCTGACCTTGGCCGCCGCGGTGCTGGACAGTGAACACGGGATCAGAGTGGCCCTGGTAGCAGCGGTTTAGGCCGCACACGGCCCCATAGCGTAAGGCTCCACTCACCAAGACCGATGAGCTGAACGTCCGCTCTGCCCGCGGCAAAGGCCAGCGCCGAGTCCCCGCCATAGCGTTGTCCTCGCAGGAGACTGACCAGCTATTTGGTGGTGAGTACACATTCGATTACATCGCATCTTGTCTAACCTGAAAAGGACAGTGATTGGTGTTGACTGGAAGGGACATTTTCCAGGCAGTAGTTGGCCACTTTGGGGCCCAGGGCCTCAGCCGGCCCATCCCCTGCAGGGTTCTCCAGCAGTACAAGGTCTTGCAGCACACCGCTGCAGACTAAGAGACAGGCGGGGGTGTCCAGCCTTATGGTGTCCCTGGGCCACACTGGAAGAAGAAGAGTTGTCTTGCACCACATATTAAATATAGAAACACTCAGAAAAACTGATAAGCAAAAAATAAGGTTTTAAGTACATTTATGATTTTGTGTTGGGCCACATTCATAGCTGTCCTGGGCCACGTGTGGCCTGCAGGCCACTGGTCGGACACCCCAGCTTACCGCAAAGGAAGTCAGCACCAGGCGGATGACCGTGGGATCCACTGATCCTTCCAAGTAACTACATCATCCAGAACGTTCGGCCTGATAGAATGAAATGGCCTGTTGACGGCACAACTGAGGCACCAGCTTGGAAAAAAATATCCTGCAAGGATGGAAAACCAGCCTCTAGGATTCACTGTATATCTCAAACCAACCATCATATGAGGCTGTGTGTCCAGTCAGTGAGATGTATGGACAGTTATCAAGAGGTAGAAGTAGGAGTCAGCCCACTTACCATCACTCCCAACCGCCCCGTTGGGGGAATTCGTGTCTCCTGTCCCCACAACTCAGGGCTCCGTGGATTTGGAAGTCCTGGTTCCTTGAGGAAGAATGCTTCCATTAGGGTTTCTGGCAAGAGTTTTATTATACCTCAAGCTATGGTTATACTTTGTCTCAATAGACTTGCAGACCAAGAGACTCACAGGCAAGAAAAGGAAAGACCCACTGTCCTGGCGGGGAGGAACTGACCCTGGCTGTCAGAAAGAGGTGGAACCGATTTCACTCGATGAGGCAGAGAGAATGTTTGGTGCCTCTGTGATCCATTCGGATGTCTCTTGGTATTCGGCCACCCAACTTTGATGGTAAATGGACGAGAGCAGTAGCCACAGCCTGAGAAGAGCATGATGACCAGAGACTCAACCCTCAGGGATGAGGGTCTGCGTCAACCCTGAAGACAAGCCACCCAGACCAGTGGAGCTGGTGGCCAAGAATGACAGACGTCTAGAACAGGTGTTTGAGGAGGGAGTGACAAGCATCTAAGATTCTGATCCCAACTTCACTGTGCATGGGGGCGTTTTTCCCGCATTCAAGCAATTCTGTCACATTAGCTTGGTGCCAATTCCAACGCTATTTACCTAGAGATGCCACAAGTTATGGGCTCAGTTCTCCAAGGCTCTCCCCCTTCCCACCCCCTACCCCCCACCCCCCACCCCAGCCACACACACACTTCAGATGCCAGTCACAAATTCAGGTTTCTTCCGTGTTTCTGACCTGTGGGTCCAATGATCCTCTTTGGGTTTGATTAGTCTGCTACAGTGGCCCACAGAGCTCAGAAAAAATATATATACTTACTACGTTACTGGCTTTTTATAAAAGAAGGTAACTCAGGAACCGCCAGGAAGAAGAGATGCACAAGCAAGGCATGGAGAAAGGGTGCGAAGCTTGCACGTCTGTTTGGCGTGTACCACTGTCCTCAAACCCGCACAGGTCGGCCAGCCCTGAAGATCTCCGAACCCTGTGTTCTTTTGTTTTTTTATGGAGGCTTCATTACGTATTCACAACTGATTAAATCATTAGCCATCCGTGACTGAACTCAACCTCCAGCCCCTCTCCCCTCTCTGGGAGTGGGACCAAAAGTTCCAGTTCCCGGTCACTTGGTTGGCTCCACTGGCAGCCAGCCCCCATCCTCAGGCGAGGTCCAAAGCTACCCCATTAACATAAAATAGGCCCCTTTATTACTCTCATCACAGGAAACTCCCAGGGTTTGGGGGGAGCTCTGTGCCAAGAATGGGGTTGAAGACCAAATATATATTTCTTATTATAAATCGTTGTGAACCCTGATAAGAAAAAATACCTACTAAGAAGGGCTCCTGGATGCTAACTGGGCTCAAATTTTAAAAAAACAGAGCCTAGAGGCCATTTCTGCGCAGAGGCCACGCACCCAAACTGCACTTCGCAAAGGGGCTGGCACTGGCCTGCCTGACTTCGCACTGAACTGCTTGCCTGCGCTGTGTTTCTGCCCTCCCAGCCTGCCCTTATTAAGGAGTTCCTGGAATTTTATCCAGTTGGAGCTATGCAGATCTGACCAATCAGAATAGCTCTATTCTGACCAATCAGGACAGAGTGAGTCTCTTGGGCCAATCAAACCACAAAGTTATGGAGTCCTCATTTGCATGAGGACAGACAAGTCAGGGGCCAGGAACAGGACTTCCGTCCATATAAGCCAGCACCTTTCTGGCTGGGAGTACAGGTTCCCTTTCCACTGAGGAGTGAAGTCGTTGGCCCCCTGGCTGAGCTGAGACACTGGGGTGACCGGACAGAGCAGAGCAAAGCCGACCATCCCAGAGCAGAGCGGCGCTGCGCAGAGCTGCTCTACATCCGGCTGTATCACCATAGAGCTCCTTTGCACTGAGTGAAGCTTCCTTCTTCACCGCTCCCCAAATTGGGGATTCTCTTTGGCATTGAACTGGCACCAATGACCATTGGTTGATGATCACAATGTCACAGTCTGAAGACCAGTTGCAGCAGTGGAGGGCTATTAGTTCACCCCAGTAACGCTCCTCTTGCAAGTTTCCTGAGAAAAGGAGGCTCCTTAGAGTTCTGGAGGAGCTTGCTAGATTAGATTAGCAAGGGAATCTGAGCAGCAGAAGGGATGGGCCCTGATTCCCCGGACTGCCTCGCATATTCTCCCTTCCCAGGACCGAAGTGCTCCTTCCACAGCTGCCAAGCTTTGGCAGCCAACAGCTCTCAGCAGAGTTTCCTCTGCGGGGCCGGCCCTGGGCGGAGGGGAGCTTGCCCAGAGCCCTGTCCTTTCCTGGGACCAGCCGGCACCCGTGACTGGTTGAGATGGGGGTATAAAGCCCCGGGCCCTTGCCCCCATTGGGGTCGTCCCAGTTCTGAAGCTCCCTGTGGAACTGGCTGAAACCTGCGCTGTGACGGTGTCACCACACAAATTCTCTAGGCTCGGTCCTGCTTTCCACACTCTCCAGTACCCTTTGTATGACAACTGTCATCTGAGAGTTTGCTTCCTGTGTGGTGTCATCGTTGGTTCCTTGTTGGGATCTGTGTGCTATGGTTACTGTCAGTCTTCAGTTGGAAAAAAGAGAGCCAAGGGGACTGGGCGTTGAGCTTAATAAACCGGGAAGCTACAGCTGTTCGCGCTGGAGGGGACTCCAGCGTTGTGCTCCACCAAGGAGGTTGACATGCACCCCTTCCCCCTCCAGGACCCTATTGCCAGGTGGGAGCAGGGGAAGGCAGGCAACACGCACGGTAAAGTCACGAGGGGATAGGAGGAGGTGCTTGACCAAAGAGGTCTGTCAGTCTAGCCTGGGGAAAGAAGGGATTGTTTGGGAGGCAAACCTTATCCGAAGCCTGGAAAGCTGGGGAAATTGTTTGGTCATTTTGAAAAGACATGTGGTCCATCCCAAGCCCCCAGCAACAGAATCCCAGAGGAGCAGAGCTCTCTCTCTCTGGCTCGGGGCCGCACTTATCACGTGTGCTCCCACATTCTCTCTCCGTGGCCACGTGTCCTTAGCAGCTGCATGGTTCGCAGCCTCGTGGACCCTGCCACCAGAGCAGCCAGGAGCAAGCTAAGCTGCCTGAATGGGGACTGCGATTGCTTAGCAGTCACCTACAGGCTCCAAAAAATAAGCTTTATTATGAGGCAGAAACTCTGGACACCACACTGGTGGGTGGGACAGACCTTGGAAGCCTGGCCAGCCCCTGGGTCAAGACACAGCCCAACAGAAGCTGCTTCCATGTCTGAGCCCAGACTGCGAACAGCTGCAGAGAAAGGGATAGTGTTTTCCCACCTCACGCAGCGTGGGTGGGCACCCTCCCCTTCCCCCCTCTGTCCAGCTGGCTCTGTTTTCTGTGCTCCGTGTAACCCTGTGCTGGGAAAGCCTGTGTTGTGGACAATGTCACTGGCCCGCCACCACCGGGGCGCACAAGTCCTAATAAACCCATACCTTTCATAGGCCACTGGGTCATTTCTTTGGAATCAGCAAGCAATACGCTGAGGTTTGCTCAACCCTGGCTCTTGGCATAACCATAGGCGTCTGGGCAGGATTCCAGAGAAATTCCAACGGAGCGGACATCTGGTGAAGACGGGGTGGGAGGACATGCTGATGTGGTTAGGGAAATCCTGGGTTGAAAAAGGATCTCCATGGAGGGTGCAGGGAGTGGAAATCTGAGGGGGCAACCCTAACTGATAGCTGGGCACCGTGAGTGAGTTTGGGGATACCCCCAAGACACCAGCAGGAGTAATTTCTGTCCTGGAACCAGTGGTATGGAAGCTGCGGCTGGCAAAACAAAGGGAAAATTGTAGAAATGAGTCTTTTTAAGCCCCCAAATCCTCCTCCTGGAGGCCCAGAGGCTGCTGCCGCCCCCGGGACAGGAGGGGAATCGGTGCCGCCCCGAGCCCTGTGCCGGCTGCCAAGCAGCATGGGCTAGGCCTCAGCTCAGTGTGAAGAAAACAAGTGCCCCCTTCCAAGCCTCAGGAAGGCTTGTATCAGGCTTGTATCAAGGCTTGTATCCAAGGTCCTGTATCAGGACCTCACCCTTCCTCTGGCTTCCTGAGAAGTTGACCGGGACTCTGAGGAGTTGAACAGCTCACTTTTGAGCACATGGAAGGAATGCGATCATCACTAAGAATCCAAGCGGGGGATTTAAGTTCAGTTAATATATTTTAAGGTTATTGACGTAAATACGCACTTATTTTGCCCGGGTTTACAAAAATAAGTTCATAGTATTTATCTCTATTGCAAAATTTGTCAAGAGAAAGGCTTGGGTAATAATTAACTTGAAAGTCTTATGAAACTGTTAAGAACTGATAGAGATATAACCAAAACAAAGGGGTTTTGATGAAGATTTTCAGTAATAATGATATATCTAGATATTTTGGAATACCAAGGTACTAAAACATTAATCGATCTAAGTTTACCTACTTTTGCCTTCTTATTACAGAGGGGCTAGAAAATAAATTTGGATCTGTTAATGACTATATCTTCTACTATATTTGAATTATGTCTCTTGAAAATGTGAGCGGATTCGCCAATAAAAGAACCTGTTTCCAGAAGTTATAAAATATATTCATAAATTTGCCAATTTAAAGCGTACTAATTACTTACTTTTGGTTGTCACTAAAAGTTTAGCTTTCTTTTTAACTACTTTATTGTTGCTCACTTACATAAAACTTTAGGTTTCTAGGAGTTAAGCACTCTAATTACGCTGGCAAAAGTATACAGTTTTGGTACTAGGAGGTGTAAGTCCTGGCCATATATTTTTAAGGAAATAGAAGCATAGCTGCCTGTTCCGAAGCTGGCCACTCCCGGACGCGCCCAAGAGGAGGCCAAGCTGGAAAGGGACATTACGCTAACCTCTCTTTCTCCCTAAAGTCTAGAAGAGCGTGTTCCACCGGTGGGAACACACCTGGCGGCACAAGGGTGGGCAACAAACCCCCATGAAATGTGGAGGCCTGGGCTGTCTGTCAAGCTCTTGGGTGTTATCTGGCCCGGTAAGACGCGAGTCTTACCCAACGCTGTTGTAGATGCAAGCCTAGCCCTGACCGCTGTGAGGGAGATGTCGCAAGCGCTCGTGGCTTACCAGGCTATTGGAGAGCCTTTACTCCTCACTTCGCCCAGACGCTGAAACCTTCGCGCGTGCATGTACTCCTATAAGGAAAGGACCACAGCGGGTTTGGCAGGAGCAGCATCGGCGGGCTTCTGAGGAAGCAAACAAAGAGGATAAACAGGCACCGGCGTTTGGTATCAGTGACCCAGCTCTACCTGCCTGAAGTACTGGGTGTCAGTGTGACCCAGGAGGGGATGTCATGGGGACTCTGGCCATAGCACGGGAGGCTCCGCATTCCAACACGATTTAGGTTGCAGGTAGGGAAAGGGGATGAAGGGGGAAGCAGTCTGATAGGAAAACAGCCCTATGGCGCCGGCCAAGCCTGCAAGCAGCAGAGCCCGCCCCTGGGGGGCGCTGCTGGAACAGGCGGCTGCACGCTGCGCCCCACACTCCAAGTCGGGCACGGCACCACCGCAAACTGCAGTGAGACGCAGCATTTATTGGCTCAGAGACGCGTCCACGCAGCGTCCTCTCCTAGCTAGGAGCTGCGGTCGGTGCTGGGGGCAGTCAGCTTTGTGTCAGAAGGGGATGCTGAGAAGATACCGAAGGAAGAGCCTGTTGGCCCGTCGCCGGTGAAAGCCGGTACGGTCCCCAGACCACCTGAAGCGTGGCATGCTGGTGGCTCGGGCCAGGGATAGCCCCCGAAATGGCCTGCTCCGCACTGGACTGTCAACAGCAGACCCTGAGGGGACGAACCACGTGGGTTGACATAGGGTTGGTGTGTAGACTCGGGAGGTGACCCTATATCATGTATCAGGACCCCAACGGTGACAACGTTCGGGGAGTGACGAGGCGGATGCGCTTGCTGGCATGCGATGGCCAGAAGAGGATCCGGCCGCAGAAGACCTGGCTGCAGGGCCACCCTGGAAAACGAAACACAAGGGGCGGAAAACCCCAGGGGCAGCAGCTCCAGCCCCGGGCCTCCTGATGAAAATGCCTGACAGCGTGACAGCTTGTCAACAGTGTTCTGCGTTGGGGGGGGGGGGGGGGCGGCATCCGCATCCCTGGCGAGCAATGGTGGGACATTATGTGCAACAGGGGGCTGAAAGCCACGACACCGAATGGCCACTGCACCTCCCTGACTATCCAGCAGGAGCTGGACCGGCAGGACGTTGCACTGCAATGGACTGTTGGAAGATGCCCTGAAGACGGAGGGTGGGTAGGTGCAGGGATGGACCGCAAGCCTCCCTGACGAGCCCCAACCAGATGGACCTGCAGTGTCCCAGATGCTGCCGCAGATGTACGCATCCTCGCTACTGAGCATGCAGGTGTGAACAATGGGGACTAAGGTAACACCGTCTTGGGGAGCAGAGAATAACCTGGTGAGGCCAGCACCCCGGGGCATATACCCTGGAGCTAGCACACCAACCTGGCCCTGGGAAACTCGAACTGATACCCACTGGTGTGCTCTCTGAGCTTCATGGGGCAGGGTCTCACCCGGGACTGGCTTATACAACCTACCACGACTGGTAAGTGGCCAGCTGCTGTTCAAGCAAATAAGCCTGGGAAATTTACCGGGGTCGGCACCATAATCATTTTCCTCTGGCACATTCATTCTCCTCCCACAGCCAGCATCCTAGGCCTGGGGTATGTTGCCGGACACAAGGTATGGGGTAGAAGGCCAGGGAGACCACCCAACAAGCCAGTGTCCTGACGCAGGACAGAGCAGGGGCCTGCATGCTCACTGCCCCTGGTGCCGATGTGCCTCCGTGGGTGCCTAGCAAACATTCGCCTGTTCTCCATTCCGTGCAGGCTGACAGCCTTGCAAGTGGGGCTGCCGAAACGGCTCTCGGTCCAGCGTTTCAGACTGATGGGGGTGTTCAGAGGTGCCCCTCTCTGCTACTGCCGGTTGGCCTTGGTAAAAAGAACCCATCAGCCTAACAACCTAATAGAATGATCCTATCTGAGCATGGTTTGGACAGTTGTCTTGGGGCTGGCGACCAGCTTTATAGGCTCTAAAATTAATGTGCACAAGCCTGTTATTCCTTAGCTGTGTGTCACATTATCAGGTAGAGTATGGATACAATGTCTCACCCATGAGACATTGCTGCCCGGGATACGTGCAGAAGATGCAAGGGCGGAATGTATGGGAAGGGACAAGGAAGTTACTCACGCTGGCGTGGAGAGTATAGTATGTAAGAATGTGGTCTCCTTCTCAAGCTCCAAGTCCCCCTCCCACCCTGTTGAGAATATGTTGACGCCCATCTGCAAGTGAACTGCAGAACAGACCGCGGGAGCCTGGCCAGCTCCTTGGTCAAGAATTGGCCAAACAGAACTGCACTCAGATAGGAGCTGGGGCTGTAAACAACTGCAGAGAAACAGCGAGCGAACGCTTTCCCATCTCACACAGCTGGCGCACAAACACGTCTCCACCCAGCTCCCTCCACTCCTGCCCGGTTCAGTCCGCTTTCTGCGCCCTGTGTGACCTTGTGCCGGGAAAGCCTGGGCCGCCACTGGGGCACGTGTAAGTCCTAGTGAACCCCAGTCTTTCACAGCCAGGCCTCCAGGCTTGCTCTTTGCAATTGACAAGCAACAGGCGGAGGTTTTCCGGGACCTTGGTTGTTTGCATAACCAGGGCTGAAGTCCGCTGAGCTGCAGGAGAGGCAAGCAAGCTTGTCGAACCTGGAGTGGGGTCCAGCGATTGCTCTGAATGGGAGCCATTCTGTGGTAGCTGCTGCAAGGTCCCTGATGTCTCCTGGGGTCCCTGCTTCTACCTGAGGCTCTCGCACAGAAGCTTCTCGAAAGGCTCCATCTGAGATATAGTAGGTGTGCGGTTACCTCGGCATCTGTCTGATGTGGGAGCGTGCACGCAGGGCCCTTGTTCAAACTTCCCTGCCCCGGTGGACGAAGTCAGTGATGTTCTCCAAGAGAAGGTGCTCTCAGTGCAGGGCCTCTTGTAGGGTCACCTGTTAGATTCCTTACTTTCTTCCCTGAAACATTATTCTCCTCCTATAATGGGCGGGATCACCAAGGCCCAAAGGACCAGAGTGAGAGAGACGTGATTTAGGGGCCATGGAAGTCACCTGTCCCCCAGGTCAGCCCTATTTCTAGTGCCTCACTTAGGTTGCCCGTGCCAAGACGGCCGCATGTAGGAGGCCCATGGGACCTGAGTGTCAATGGCGTCCCTGCAGCTACACAACGCAGGGACCCTGCTGGGCAGAGCATGATGCAGTGGGCAGTCGATCCTCTAGACCGGCAGCCAGTGACCGTGTGCAGTTACGCCAGCAGGACACCTGTGACCTTTTCCACCCTTGGGGACCTAGGGGGTCACATGGCTGCGAGAGGTGCAGGCAGATGTCATATGCTGCAGAGGCGTCCTGATTTGAGTTGCTGGTACAGAAAGCGGAGGCCTCGTCCATCCGTTGGAAGCTCTTGGACTTGGAAGGCTGGTGCGTCAGGGGAAGGGTGACGAAGGGAAGTGCGTTTGCTTAGTGCAGCTTTGCGGTGGTGTGAGGTCTCAGCATTTCACTTCACCCAGTCCCTTGTTCGCAATTGCCTGCACATGCAACAGTGGGCTAACTGCTCTTCCCTCCCCCGCCCACCCGGCCCTGGCCCCAGGGTTGCTGTTCCTGCAGCGCCTCTGGCCATGCCACGCCCTTGCCCCACGGAATCAAAACGTCCAATGCCTATTAGTACTCAGGTGGCCACGTGCTCCAGTTTGCCTGGGACACTGTTCATTTGTATCTGTTGTCTCAGCATAATTATTAATGGTGCCTCCTCTTGCTCTCAAAAGTCCTCATTTGGATGATACAAAGGACATGGCCATGTTACTTATTACTCTCTGAATGGAGCACAAACCCCCACCCACCTTCCCAGACTGGTCTCAACTTCCGTTCCCAAATCTCCCCCCACCCTCCCACTTCATTCAGACCCTGTCACCTATCCAACAGCTGCCACTCAACTTGAAAAACATGCTGCGATCATCTGTACTTCTAGGCATTCTCTCCAGCCATGCCTCGTTCCTGTCTACCTAGCCAGAGAGCTCTCTAAAAGGGCCAGTGCCCTTGTCCCTCCATCAAGACCTCATGGAAGTTCCAGGCTTATGCCTCTTTAAGTGCCTCTTCTCAATGGTCACCTGGCCCTCCTCTGATTGGTCTGTGTACTTGGGTTGGAGGACAGTCGGAGGAGTAAGGTCGGGCACAGGCAGGATGTCACAGGCTGCCACAGTGGGTCCCGGGGAGAGGCTCTGGGCAAGCGTGAGGCTGGCCAGGAGAAACACGGTGGTGAGAATAATTTGAGAGCTGGGAAACCGAAGAACCTGGGGGCCGGGAGACCAATCTTGGGGACCGGAATCAGAGGAGTAGGAAAGATGTGTCTGTTCCTGTCACTTTTAGCCTGAATCAGGTGGAAGGCCAGCCGAACCAGAAGGGGGTGTCTCCGAAACACACTTCCCACGCCCCCATAACTGTACCTGTCACCCCTACATCCACCTTTCTGCCTCCTGGCTCCGTGTGGATGCCCCACAAAGATACAACTGCCCACAGTGATGCAACACATATTTTAGGTGTTTATTTCCATTCAACAGCACGAGTCACACCATCGGTTCATAAGAGCAATGTCTTCTTAAAAATACAAAAATTTTTTGCGTCTTTGCCAGGACCCCTTCCAAGACGCCAGGGAGGTGAGGAAGAGAGCAGTGGCATTACTTCAAAGAAACAAAGTAACGTCACTTTCCCAGGATTACGTTGAGATTCACAGAGGGGAAGGGACCTGGCCAAAGCTTTACATTAAAAAAAGAAAACAAAAGAAAACAAGTGGTTATCCATGGCAGAAAAGTTTAAACACATCAATAACTTAAATGCAATACTGTTTAATTATTAAATAAAAGCATTCCTTTTGGGAGGATGATGAGATGGTCTCAGAAAGCGTCTTACAAAGACCAGAGGAAATGAATGAAGCACTTCTCAAGCTCTGGTTCGGTATGAAAAAGGTGAGCCTTTATGGCTTTGGGGTTTGGGACTTCTTGTCCAGGTGCTTCATGGCCCGCTGGACCCACTTGTCCTGGGGGTTGGCACAGACCTCCTTGGCCTGTTTGGTCTTGAAGCTGTGGGAGAGATGGGAACCTGTTAGAAGCATGCCTTTGCACATCATGTCCATTTAACCCCCAAATTTCCAGGACCACCTGCCGTAGGGGGGAGGGGTTGCTATGGGAGAGGAGGAAGGGGACAGAGGCCGGATGGGACTCTGGGGTTAGCTGCTGCTCCCAATGGCCCACTCAGGCCGCCCTTGCTCTTGGCGTGGAGGCACTGGCCTGACCCAGACCAGCAGACAGAGAGCTGAGAGCGAAAATGTCCTGCAGCGAAAATGCACGAACTGGATGGTGGAGGTCGCGCTCTCGGAGCCTCTGACTCCATGTAACTGGCGCGGTTCTTGACCTCTGCCCCCGAGAAATGAAGTTTGGGGCTGGGAGAGGGGGAGCTCTGTCCACTTACATCACAGCTTCCTGGGGACATCTGCTGTTTGTGAGTCTTCTATAGCTCTCCAGTTTCCGGATGGGGATGCTCTTATTGGCCATGTTGATGCAGCAGACGTTTGGGACAATAACTGAATTGGGGGGGGGGATGAAAGAAAGGATGAGCCACGAGTAATATGTAGATATTTTAAAGCATGCTGTTGTAAGGAAGGGAGGAAATTTAGGAGAAGGCGGGAAAACGTAAGAGAAGGAGGTAGAATTCATCTGGTCTGAGACCCTGTACTTCTGCCCTTGATTTGGGGTCCCCAGCCAAACAGTGGGGACCCATCACCACTGGCAAAAGTGTAGAAAAAACGGGGTTGGTTCAATAGGCTCCACCCCTGTTGTTACAGATCCACGTAGCTGCGTGGCCATTGTAGTACTGTCCCCAAATGCCCTTCTTTCTCTGCTTTCCAGACACGGGGCACACCGGCTTTTCTTGGTCATTTTTGTTGGGTTGGAACCGTGAACTCGTGGTGACCCAGAAGCGAGAAACCACACTGCCAAGCGGCATTTCTGAGCCAAGGTTAGTCGTTCCCAGCGCAAGAACCTCAAGGGCTTTTTGCCCTTTGTCACAGTAAGTAGCAGTCTGTCCAGGGCAGATGCTTGTCAGCCTGGAATCCTGAGTGTGTGAGCAGGAGGTCGAGCCAAAATGTGACAGATGTGGAGTGTGAGCGAGGAATGTGGTCCCTGGTCATTCAGGGTGACTCGTTATCAGAGCATGCACGATCTGTTTGTGCGGATCACATGCAGTAAATCCGAGGCATCAGAGGATGAAGAAATGAGTTATGATAGAAACACCCAGATTTTTTTTTTTCCAAACAGAGTCAAAATATCAACTCGAGAGCTTCCGTGGCACTTCATTCCCTACCTCCAACCACCATTCTGAACGCTGTCTCAGAACCCAGTAAAAATTCTGGGCTTCCCACTAAGCACTCCCCCCCACCCCTGCAGCAGTGCCCCCAATGCCCACGGTGTCCCCAGCAAGGGAGGGTCTTTCTTTTGTGTACCCCACCTCCAAACACCACAGACAGTGGGGTGCAGCTGCAGCCAGATCACAGATATACTCGCCATCTCTCCCAATACCCGTGTCAGGAAGAAGTTGGGGACCAGCCTGCGATTCTAGTCCTAGGTCTCCCACTGACCGTGAGGCTGGGAACTTCTCGTTCACGCACGGGGCCCGGTGTGATATTTTGGAGGTGGTCAGTTCTCCCGCAGGGAGAGAGGGGGCTTACCTCGGTGAGCGAGCACCTGGGCGCTGAGGGCGGCCACCATGAGCAGCAGGCACAGCAGGGCTGCCGACAGCTTCATGCTGGAGGGCGGGGATGCGAACCTCAGCGAGGGAGTGGCTGGTGTCGGTGCTGGTCTCAGCCTCTCGGCTCCTGGCTCCTCCGACTGCTCTGGCTGCCTTTTAAAGACAGCAGAGAGAGTGGGAGCTTCCAGGGAAACCTCTGCCTTTGCCAGGTCATCGTCAAGTCACTGGGGGAGGTCCTAAACTGATAACTTCCACACCCGGGCAAGTTAACAGTGCTGAAGATGGGCAAAGGAAGGGCAAGGCACTTGGCACATTACCACCCCGTCTTGGGGCTCAAAATCGGGACGGAGGGGGCCTGAGCAAGGATAGTAATCTGAGAGGGTTGTTCTTAAGAGCTCTGCCTGGCATGCACCATCCTTGGAGGGGAAAGAAACAAGGGAACCAAGGTCAGGAAGAGATGAGGCGATCTAAGAACCTTCCCTGGCCCCTGTGCTCACATGGGGGTCTGCAGGGCGTGGGAGGCCCGGAAGGGGCCCTCAAACTTCTGCGAGGATCCCACCCAGAGGCAGAGAGACCCCAGCAGCTCTGAACGTTGCCAGCTCTCTGGGAACCCGGGAACGGTACACATGAGAACCTCACCCCCATTATTCAATCGAGTGGTAGAATCTCAGTGCCCTGGGATGTTTGTGTCAAAGGACATCAGAACTGGGTAGCTCCTTATTGACCTTGACTTTCTGTTCATTTCCCCCAGCTTTATGGAGGAGTCATGGGTGAATAAAGGTGGTATACATTTAAGGTGCACAATGCAATGGGTTGACATACATATGTACTGTGAAATGATTACTGCAATCAAGTTCATTGATATGTCCATCACCTCCCTCACTTCCCATAGTTGCCAGGCCCCCTTTTTTGGTGTGGTGGGAACACTTAAGACCTAGTCTCTTCGCAAAATTCAGATCTATAGTATAGTCACCAAGCAGTACATTCGATTTCAAGCACTTAGTCATCTTAAGCTGCGTCTTCAAAGCAAATGAGCCGCAGCCACCAAAGAACTATTTGCGGACAGTCACTCCATGTTCACTACTTTATCGCCTGTACTTGTCATAATACTCAAGAGATACTTTTTCTTTTCCTTTCTTTTCTTTTCTTTTTTTTTTTAGTCCTGGCTAGGTATCTCAGTTGGTTCAAACATTGTCTTGATACACCAAAGTTGTCACTGAACAAAAGCAGGGTTCGGCTGCCTGCCGCCATCCATAGGAAAATTCTGGAGGAGAGATTCTGGAGGAGAGTTTTGGTGAGAAAAGTAAAAGGTCCTTTATTCAAACCTGCACATCTGGGCAGATGGCAGTCTCCTGCCTCAAAGCCCATCTTTTCCAGAAAACCCAGAGGAAAACCCCGCCACCCTCTGCCAGGTCCACCCAAGGTTGCATGTAGCCAGAGCTCCTTCTCCGATCCGAAGTACCATCCTTCGGAAAGTATTCATCTCTCGGGAATTGCAGGCGACCGCTGAGCCCTCCTCCAAACAGCTCAGCTTCTCTCCTGGCCACGGCCAGCCGATCTGCAAACCTAGACCTGCTTGTCCAGAAGAAGAAAGCGCAGTTCTCCCTGCCCTTGGTTTATAGTTCCCGCCAAACTTCCTCACTGGGCGTGTCTGACCCCCACAGCCAATGCCGTCCTTTCCCCAGGCTAGACTGATAGTTTCTTCCCAGCACAGCACCTCCCCCTTTTGCCAAGTAGACCTTTAAGCTGCGTCCTCTGATCCCACCCTCAACCAGGGACCCGAAGTGGGAAAGGAAGGCAATTAGCCAATTACTCCCTTCGCCAATTACTCTCACTAGCCTCACGCATGCTCCGTGCAAGGCCTCCCCACCCCCCACCCCACCTCATCTTGCCCAGGGATGGTGGGGAATTTGTCACCATGCACCAGGGCTAGCTTGGTTACCTGGGCAATGTGGCTTCACCTGCGGCTCCTCCCATGACCTGTTTTTCTACGTGGAATCAATAGCAAAAGCCTGCTCGTCAAGTACACCGTCATGCAGTGGGTATGTTTGGAGCAGAATGGGGTCCCCCCGATATTCTCCCACCCCAAGGATTCCAGGAAAGCCAGCGATTTCGTTCACCCTCCCTCCCTGAGCACAGGAGGCAGACTAGGTGCTTGATGGCTGAAAAACAGCAAAGAGAAAGAGAGAACAGGAAGAACAAAGAACGCATGCGTCCTCCGCCGCACACCCCTAGACCCCCTGGTAGGAGAAGGTGGGGGGAGAGGCAGCCCTGAATTCACAGGCTTTTTGAGGAGGCCCTCAGGTAAAGTCTTTAAGGGGCTGACTGTGGGGAGCTGAAGGCTGGCACCGAGGTCCCCTCCCGGTGCGTTCCGCACGGTTGAGTAGTGAATGGGTTGGTGCAGGCTGCACAGTGAGGTGAGGTGGCTGATAGAGACTCTGGGGCCTCACCTCAGGGGTGGGGGGGGGTGGGGGCGGGCAAGCCGCGGGGTCAGTCTCATCTGGTCGCTCACAGCCACTGTGAGCAAAGGATTAAGACATTCTCGCTGGCCTTGATGGTCTCTAAGCTCCCATCTAAACTCGCTGGTCTACAAAGACCTAAACAGGGGCCGACTAGAGGTCAGAAGGCCTAGCTCTTCTGCGTTCTTCTCTGTTCGACTCCAGGTGAGGTGGTCTGGTACGGACTCCGTCGGGAGGGTCCTGAGCGTGAACGATGGCTTTGCCACTGGCTAGGGTGAATGCCGTGGACAACCTACTAACCGCTCTCTGCTGAGTTAAGATGGGAAAAATAATCACGTCGACCTTCCCGGGTGGTTGTATGAGTTGAATCAGTTAATATAGACCTTCACGGCTAAAGTGCTCGGAAGAGTGGCTGGACACTCAGTGAGTAGAAATTCATACTTATCATTACCAGGAAATGAGACAGGTTTCCGTGGGCCGGGGGATGCTGAAGATAGACCCTGAGACTGGCCACATGGCTTCCTCTGTATCTTTGCCCCATTTTCCCGCTACTTCCAAGTGAAGACATGTTACCCCAGAGGTGGCTTTCAGGGACGTCCGGGCTGCACACGTGGAAGCAGTGGTTCTCAAAAGTGGTGCTTGAGTGTAGAACATTTTTGACCTTGGAAGTATTCGGCTGACATCATCACGAGATTATGTTCCCTGGGTAGGAAGAATTTTGTAACTCTGCTGCGGGTTTGGAGGGTCCTAGCAACAAGGAACATGACATTTTTGAGTTTTCCTCAAAGCCACTGGGGTAATCTAAACAATAAAAACCTCACTGGGAATAAATAAACCAAATCTTTAGACATCCAAGTCCAGCAGCTGCTCCATCCTGAGCATGCGGGGGCAGCTGCTCTGGTTAATCTTCTCTCTTCCTCAGAAGTGACCCCAGCTACATGCACTTCTTGTCCGCAGGCTCATGCCTGGGAAATGTGGGGTGTGGACCAAAAACAACTTTGAACAATGGGCAGGAAATAGGTCCCCCTCCGTGAAGTCAACTCTTAGCTTCCCAAGTGTTTTCCAAGCTGTGATGCATAAACAGTGGATGAGGATCCTGGAATCGGGCCCCCAGTTTACTTTTGCAGCTCCGCAACAGATTTCCTCTCGTAGTACAAAGTTATAAACGAATAAAGGAGACCAGAGCATTCATTTTACTCCAACTCTCTCTAAAAAATAAACAAAATAAAATAAAATAAAATAAAACAAAATAAAAAGCAAGCCCTGGCTGGTGCAGCGCAGCCGATTGAGCGCTGGCCTGTGAACCAAAGGGTCACCGGTTCAATTCCCAGTCAGGGCAGGTGCCTGGGTTGCGGACCAGGTCCCCAGTAGGGGGTGTGTGACAGGCAACCACTCACTGGTGTTTCTCTCCCTCTCTTTCTCCTTCTCTTCCCCCCTCCAAAAATAAATAAATAAATCTTTAAAAAAAACCCATTTTTTCAAAAAAAAGAATAGCGCCCTGAGACTTAGGGACCAGGGACAAAATCCCTGAGGCAGTGCGGCCCCTTAGGCTGGGCCCGTTCTAGAACCTCCGTTTCCTGACTTCCTCTCCTAGTGAAACCAGGACCACATGGCCGCCCTTGGACTCAGGGCTCACTTCTGCCGAACAGGACCAGGTAGGAGCTGCTCTCTCTCTCTTTCTCAAGACCATGCCCGCAGTTTCTTGTTCCCTTTGGAGGAAAACGACCCCCAAACCTATGTCAGTGTAAGAATTCTAACTCGCGTGCCTCGAGAGCAGCAAGTTCTCAACAAGAAGGCTAACTCGGTGCGATCTATGCAAGTCACTACGTTGTTGCATTTTGCATGTGCTGACTTATTTAGTCCTCCCAACACACCTAGGAAGCAGGTATCCTAATAAGTTCATTTTCAAAATGAGAAAACAAAGGCCTGGGGAAGTTAAATGGCTTTGTCCCCTGTGATGAAGGCTGCTTCTCAGAGTTGCCGTGAGAAAAAGCAAAGAGCTCTTTTGTATCAAACACTGTTACGGTCAGTTACATGATTGCACAGAGTCCTCCTGGCGCAATCAGCTTTGCTCTTTTGCACAAAGCTGAACACCGAGGCGCAGAATGCTGAAATGGTTCCCTGAACTAATTGGTCACAGTAATGCAGAGCTGATGCTTTAATGATGGCAACCACAAGCATCTCGGTGACTCATGGACACCGATGCTTATTCTTACGGCATGGCCTCATCATTGATATGGCAGCATGTGGCAGGGGCTTTCTTCTGAGAAGCAACTCAGGGCTCCAGGCTGCTCGTAAACCACAGCTGTCGTCTGGAATAGGTAGCCTCCAAGGAACCGAAAAATGTTTCCCATCACTTGTCCACAGACACAGCTGGGAACCAGCGAAAAAGATGCTGTCACTGGTGTGGCTCAGCTGGTTGGGTGTCGTGACACAAAGCAGGTGGTCGCGGGGTCAGCTCCCGGTCCGGGCACATGCCTGGGTTGCAGGTTCAATCCCCTGTCAGAGTGCATGCGAGAGGCAACTGATCGATGCTTCTGTCTCACATCGATGTTTCTCACCGTCTCTTTCTCCCTCCCTTCCCCTCTCTCTAAAAATAAGTAAAACTAAAATCTTTAAGGAAATCAATAAATAAGATGGGAAGGGCACTTTTCTCACCCAACACTCTGCATCAGAATCTTTGGCGATGGCACCCAGAAATCTGTGTTTTTATTAGTGTCTAAGTGTCTGTTGATGCCAATACGAGAGTCGTTGATCCCCTATAACTCTCCAGTGATGGCCCATCAGGAAAAGCAACTTGCCCGAATTTACCCATCACGCTAGCGGCATAACCAGTCTCATCTTTGAATGCCATTAAACCCAGTGCTCGGATATGTACCAGCTTCTGTTGCTGGTGTGGTTTGGGATTTCTCTCTAGGCCTCTACACCCAAAGGGGCCAAGAGGTCCCCACCTGCATGAGGGCAAGGCAGGCTGCGATTCATTGAAACTGAAGAGACGCAGCCAGGCAAGGAGAGCGTGAGCAGATCCTGTTCGGGCTTGGGCGTGTGGAGCCCACCCCTCCAAGCCTGTTTAATAGTTGCCCAACCAGAGGGCTTGCTGCATCTCATCACACTAAAGCATCTATCCGCTTCCCCTACAACCCCCAGCTGGCTTCCTGGTCTCTCCCAGAATTTGAGATGACCTTACGTGTTGGGGTTTGGGAATGAGGACTGGAGGAGAGGCAGAAAGGGCTGCTGGATCTGGCCTGAGCATCGGTGACAGCAGCAAACTGTCACCGATACGTCATCTGATTGCCACTAAGGCGTCTAATTTCTCTACCCCTTGACATTTCTACTGGGACTTTGATACAAATCCTCTGTCACCAAGAAGCTCAGCCTCTTGTTGTTAAGGGTCTGTCGGTAGTCCGCCTTGGGTTTAGGATCCTCCCCTCCTGGCTCTTCCTCCGGGTAGAAATTTTTAAGACATACGGATTCCAGATGTGGAGGGAAACTTGGGAGGTCATGCCTGCGCCGTCCCTGATTTCTCAACGCAGGTAACGTTTGAATTATTCTGGATTCAAGGCTGCATCAGAAAGGGGAAACCCAGCCAGTCACAGGGCTGGTGCAATAGATGAGGGGGAGACTGGCGGGCAGAGTACAGGGTGAGGAACGGGATGGGTTTGGAGACGGGGGAGGTATTTGAGCCCAAGGCGGAAGCTGATGTCAGGTCTGGAGCTGCAGGGCTGGACCTGCCTCTTTCAGGTGAGCCCAGCCCGCGGGCCCGTGGTGCACTCACTCCTCCAGAAGAGCCTTTAAAAATCCACCAGTGCCAGGTTTCATCCAAAAAACGTATCCTGTGAAAATTCATGAGTCGTGCATATAAAAACCATTCAATTCTATAACGATATTGTGACTTCCCTGGGACATCACCTCCTAAAAATTAAAATAAAAAGTCGCACTGATTTCTTGGAAGGACCCTCACGAGAGCACAGCGAGGCAGAGAGGAGCTCCCTGCCGTTGTGAGGCAACAAAGGACCTGGATGTGCCCAAGATTCACGCTGAAAATCCACCCAAATCCCGGGCACTTAACGGAAAGATTAACAACTTCTAAAAAAGATGAAACATTACTTAGGAAAAACTACGCTTCTCATTATGCAAAGCTCATATTCCTTCCAATTACAATGAAACAACCTCAGAACGCGTCTTGGAAAGGACAGGGAATAGAAACATTTTCTCGGGCGCTGGCTTGGCCTTGCCGTAGGTGCGTGCTGAAGGGTTCGGAGTTGGCGTTTTCTTGTCCAGCTTGCTGTGGAATCCTGGACCCGCTCCTGCTTGGGGTCAGCACGGGTCTCCTTGCACAGTTTGGTCTTGAAGTTGTGGAGGTCAGAGGGCACAATGAGGTGGAGTGTCTTGGGGAGCAAACCGAGGAGCTGAAGCCTGTGGGAAACCTTCCCCGCCCACTAGCCAGGGAGAGGGGGCTGCTCCAGGGATGGGCTAGGAAGAAGGGGCCTCAGGGAAGCAGGGAAGGAGCCGCTTTTGTTGGCCCGGATGAGATCTGGACTGGGCAGGGGGCTGAGAATAGGACGTCTTTCTTTTCTGGAATTCGGCCTCCCACTGGGAAAGCTCTGGAATCCAATTAGAGATGGTCTCAGCGTTTGGCGGAACAACTCCCACTGAGTCCGGCCGGCAATAACCCTTTCCACTGCGGGGGTGGGGGAGCGGGGGAGCTCAGGGCCGAGGGTTAAGTGCCGCTGCTCACGGCCCACTCGCATCCCAGCTTCTTTGCGACAGTGACCGCTGGTGGCTGTTCCCGTAGCTCTCCACCCTCCAGGTGGGGACCATCCTACGGATGAATCGATAGCGGCAGGTGGCTGGAGTTTTAACCCCATCTGCAAGAAAGCGATCACAAAAAGAGACTATGTCGGGTACGAGTTGGGGGTTTCTAATGTGTAAAGTAGGAAACGGTAACAAGGAGGAGTCAGAAAGAAAGGCGCCGACCCACCCGCCGTGTCTCTGTCCTTGGAGGCGGTCCTTGAACTCTCGGTCTCACTTGCGTGGACTGTTACGCGTGAAGGCACCATCCCTAACCAAGAGGGCAAGGGGAAGGGTGGCGATTCTGGGTGGTGCTAGGAGGGGCTCACGGAATACTGCAACCCCCGCGCTGGCTGGTGTGGCTCAGGGGATTGACTGGGGCCTGCGAACCAAAAGGTGGCGCGTTTGATTCCCGGTCCGAGCACATGCCTGGGTTACGGGCCAGGTTCCCCAGTAGGGGGCGCGTGAGAGGCAACCGATCGGTGCTTCTCTCTCACCTAAATGTTCCTCTCCTCTCTCCCTCCCTTCCCCTCTCTCTGAAAATAAATAAATAATTTTTTAAAAAGAGTATTCCCAGCTCCCCAGGGCAAGGAGATCCCAGCTACGGGTCCCCCTTTAGGCTCCGATCTATGCCTGGTCGTCCGCTGCCCTGGGCCCCAGCGCCCTGCAGAGCCGTGTCTCCAGAAGCTGGCCCGAATGAATGAAGCACAGCCCTGATGCTGGCGCTCCTTGTCGCCCCTTCACTGGGTCTGCACAGCAGCCAGCAGCTGCCAAAGGCCCTGTTCTGGTCACCCAGCCCCTCCGGGAACCACATGGAGGGTGTGTTTGCTGAGCTGGGGTCCTGGAAGGAGCTGGCCTTGGGGTCCACAGCTGGACTTCTCACCCTGGCTCTGCCCAGGTGCACCGGTGGGCTCGGGGCTCAGGCCCGTCCTCCTCCGAATTTCCTGATCTTGCGAAAGCAGCTGTGACGACGGTGAGGCGGGGGTGCGCCCCTCCTGCTCTGAGAGCCCGGGGTCCCTGTGGGGTGACGTGCTTCACAGGAGCGAGCAGGGAGGGGCTTACCTGGCTGAGCGAGAACCTCTTAGTGACATGTTTCTTTAATATGTTTTCTTGGACAAGGGAAGCAAAGAAAAAGTAAACAAATAGACTACATCAAACTAAAAAGTTTTGGCACAGTGAAGAAAATCATCAACAAAACTGAATGTCAGAAGATATTATTAGCCAATGATATATTTCATTAGGAGTTAAAATCCAAAATATGTAAGGAACTCATTCAACTTAACTCCAATAATAATAATTATAATAATTATTATTATCATATTATTCAATTAAAAAATGGGGCAGAGGACCTGAATAAACATTTCTCTAAAGAGGACACACAGATGGCCAATAGACATATGAAAAGATGCTCAACATCACTCATAATCATGGAAACGCAAAGCAAAACCACAACGAGATGTCACCTCACGCCTGTCAGAATGGCCGTCAACAAACAACAGGTGTTGGCGAGGATGTGGAGAAAGGGGAACCCGGGTGCACTGGTGGTGGGACTGGAAATGGGTGCCGCCACGGTGGAAAAACAGCACAGGGGGTCCTCAAAAAATTGAAAAGAGAACTACTTTGCGACCCACCAGTTCCACTTCTAGCTATTTATTTGAAGACACTCAAGACACTAATTTGAAAAGATACGCGCACCCCATGTCAATTGTAGCATTGCGTGCAGCTGCCAAGCTGTGGACACAACCCAAGTCTTCACAGGTGAACGAACGGGCGGAGAGGCCGTGGCACATACAAACCATGGGACACATTGCTCGGCTGATAAGAAATAAGTGAAATCTTGCCGTTTGCGACAACATGAATGAACCCAGAGGGCGTCACGCTGAGTAAAATAAGTCGGACAGAGAAAACAGATATTACATGATTTCAGTTGTATTTGGAATCTAAAAAACAAGCAAACCAACAAAACGGGAACAAGCTCACAGATGCAGAGAACAGACCAGTGGTTGCCAGGGATCTGGGTGGAAACGGTGATTTTCTGTGACTAGAAAATCACGGGCTATAACAGTGGTCGCAGGGATGTGAAGTCCAGCACAGAGAATGTTGTCATAACCACGTGCAGTGTCGGACGGGTGCTGGATTTATTGGGGTGATCACTTCACAAGTTACATAAAAGTCCAATCACTGTGTTGCACACTTGAAACTAATATAATACTGTGTGCCAACTGTGATTTTTTAAAAAATTTTTTCATGTACTTTTGCCCTGGCCGGTTGCCAAGCTGGCTGGAGCATCATCAGGTTCGGCGTACATTCGCAGGCTGTGGGCTCCACACCCAGTCGGGGCACGTGCCGGAGGCAGCCGATCGGTGTTTCTCTCGCACATCGATGTTTCTCTCTCTCTCTCTCCCCCCTCACCCCTTCCTTCCTCTCTACATTCAATAAACATATCCTAGGGTGAAGGTTTTTTTTTCTAAGTGGAACCTAATCAACAAAACAAACAAGCAAGCATGAAGATTTTTTTAAATGTACTTTTTGCCATAAGAACACTCAGGGTTTTTGGTTTTTTTTTTTCTTCTTCTCTTCTTTGGAACACTCTGCATATTGCCTAGGTGTGTTTTTGGTTTGTAAACAAACCCTAAGACACTTGAATAAACCTTAGTCCTTTATTTCTAGCAGGGCCTCCCATCTCTTTCCGAGCTCCCTTGACAGGTTTGCTGAAGTCTGGCCTCTTCCCACACATAACTTCCCATGGTGGGCACAGGTGGGAGAGAGGAGAATCCTCCACAGGAGTGTCTACAACACAGCCTTGAACGCTGACTGGGAAGAAACTCAAGGCTTTTTCTTCTGGCTTTAGCTTTACGTCAAGTTCATTCTTGCCTTGGTGACTCTGCTCCTGCTACTCTGTTAGGTCTTCTTCTGATTTCCCTAACTGCCAGTTACAGAAATGGGTGAATATCCAGTCTGCAGCCTACCCGCTCCTCCACCGAGCCTTCTCGGACCGCTTTGGCATAGCCCATCTAACAGTCCAGTTTCGAACCCAGTGTGTACAGTCCATCCACTTAGTGCTTCCAGGAAAGACAACCTTATTATCCCTTTGTTTTTCCTGGTCCAGGAGGCAGCTGACGGTAATGCAGAGGTTTATTTTGGGGCTCTTGATTTTGTTCTATGGGTCTAGGTGTCTATCTGATGCAGTACAATAGTTTTAGTTACTACAGCTTTGTAACATAGTTTGAAATCAGGAGGTGCGATGCCTCCAGTTTTGCTCTTTCTTAGGATCGCTTTGGCCATTTGAGGTCTTTGAGTTTCCATATGAATTTTAGGAGGTTTTTTATCTCTGTGAAGAATACCATTGTAATTTCGAAAGGTTTTCATTGGCTCCATAGATGGCTTTGGATAATATGGACATCTTAACAATATTAATTTTTCCCATCCATAAACACAGCATACCTTTGCATTAATTTTTTTTCAATTCCATTCCTCAAAGTCTTATTGTTTTCATTGTACAGATCTTTTACCTTCTTGGTAAAATTTATTCCTAAGTATTTAGATTGTGAAAGGGTTCGTCTCCTTCATTTTATTTCAGATATTTTGTTATTATCATATAGAAATACTGCTGATTTCTGTATCCTGAAACTTTGCTGAATTTGTTGATTGCTTCTAGCAGTTTTTGGTGAAGATTTCAGGATTTCCCATAGATAAGATTATATCATCTGCCAACAGAGAGAATTTTACTTCTTTCTTTCTGATTTGAGTGCTGTTTGTATATTTTTCTTGGCTAATTTCCCTGGCGAGGACTTCCAGTTCTGTGTTGCATTGAAGTGGTGAAAATGGTCATCTGTGTCTTGTTCCCAGAGAAACATTTTTCAGCATTTGAGTTGAAGTCAGCTGTTTTTGGTATGTGTGTTTCCATTTTCATTTGTCTGAAGATATGTTTTGGGTTTTCTTTTAATTATTTCTTGGACCCCTGGATTGTCCAGAGTGTGTTCAATTTCCATATTTATGATTTTCCCAGGTTTCCTCCTGTCGTGATTTATAGTTACATACCATCACAGTTGGAAGAGATACTCAGCATGATTTTGATCCTAAATTTGCTAGTTTTGTTAAAAATGACTTGTTTTGTTCTGTTACATAACCTGTCCTGGAGAACACTCTCTGCATGACTGAGAAGGTCTATTCTGCTGCTTTGGCATAGAATGTGCTGTACGCATCCATTAGGTATATGTACTCTAATGTTTTCGTGTGGATTTTCTGTCTGAACGACCTGTCCGTTGTTCAAAGGGGGTACCGAAGTCCCTTACAACTACTGCATTGCTGTTTATCCCTTCAGACCCTTTAATAGTTGCTTAATATACAACACTTGGGTGCTTCAATATCGGGTGCACACATATTTATACTTACTGTATCCTCTTGACAAACCCACCTGTTCATCATTATCTGATGACTGCTTTATCTCTTCTTACAGTTTCTGGCTGAACGTCTGCTTTGCCGGATGCACTCGCGGCTGCCCTCCAGCTCCCTCCTGCTCCCTTGCGTGGAGTGTCTTCTCCCTCCTGTTCACCTGGAGTTCACATGCATCCTTCAACCTCAAATGAGTCCCTTGTAGGCAGCAGATAGATGAGTCTTGTTTTTTTGTTTGTTTGTTTTTGAATCCATTCATGCACTCTATGTCTTTGGATTGGAGAATTTAATCCATTTACATTTAGAGTAATTATCGGCAGCTGAGGACTTAATAAGGCCGCCTGATTAACTGTTTTCTGGTTGCGCTGGAGTTTCCCAACCTCTCTTCCTTTCCCGCTGCCTTCCTTCGTGAATCAAAGCTTTCTTACGGTGGCGTGCTCTGATTCCCTTCTCTTTATCTTTTTTTTTTGTACCTGTTGTGAGTTTTTGCTTTGTGGTTACCACGAAGTTTACATAAAACATCCTATAGATACAACAGTCTATTTCATGCTGATAACAATTTCAACTGTATGCAAAAACTCTACCATTGTACTCCCTTTTATGTATCTGATGTTACAACTAACCTCTTTTTTGTATTGTGTGATTATTGATGAATGATTATATCTATAATTATTCATTTATTTTTAAAATTTTTTTAGTTATTGATTTGAGAGAGAGAGAGATTTCTCATTCCACTTATCTGTGCATTCATTGGCTGATTCTTGCATGTGTCCTGACCAGGGATTGAACCCACAACCTTGGTGTATGGGGATGAAGCTCCAACCGACTGAGCTCCCTGGCCAGGGTGCTATATTTACTCTTAATATTTTTGTCTTTTAACCTTTATTCTAGAGTTGAGTGGTTAATATACTGTCACATCACAGTATTAGAATATTCCAAACTTGACTATACACTTACCTTTACCAGTGTGTTGTGTATTTCCACATGTTCTCTTGTAACAAATTAGTGTCCTTCTTATTTCAGCCCAAAGAACGCCTTTCAGTGTTTCTTGTAAGACAGGTCTAGTGGTGACGAGTTCCCTCCGGTTTTGCTTGTTTGGGAAAATCTCTCCTTCATTTCTGAGGGGCAATTTCAGACGGTGCTCTTGGTGGGTAGTTTTCCCTTCAACACTTCGAGACCACCAACCTACTCGTTCCTGAGTTAAGGGTTCTGCTGAAAAAGCTCACTGATAGCCTTTCAGGGCTTCCCCTGTAAGTTACAAGCTTCCCCTTTTCTCTTCCTGCTCTTAAAAATATCTCTTGTCTTTGATTTTTGATAGTTTTATTATATTGCGTCTTGGAGAAGATCTCTTCAGTTTGTTTGGGGACCTGTAAGCTTCTTCTCTGCGTAGATAATCTCAAAGTCTCTGCCTTCTAATTTAAATATTTTCCTCCTTAATCCATTCTGCTGTTGATAACCTCTACTGTATTTTTTATTTCATTCATTGTATCTTCAGCTGTAGAGTTTCTTTTTTTGTGTGATTTCTATCTGTTTAACTTCTAATTTTGTTGTACTGTCTTCCATATTTTGTTGAACTGCTTTTCCCTTTTGTCTGGTAGCTCACTGAGCTTCTTTAAAACAGCTATTTTGTGCCCTGGCTGAGTAGCTCAGTTGGTTAGAACATCGTCTGGAAACAGCAAGGTTGTGAGTTCAGTTCCCAGTCAGGACACATACAAAAGGAAACCAATGAGTGTGTCAATATGTTGAACAACAAATTGATGTCTCCCCCCACCCCCCCACCCCCGGTTCTCTCATCAATAAAATCACTATTTTTGAAATCTTTTTCAGATGTATTATTGATTTCCTTCTCTTTGGGGTCAGTTCTCAGATTACTGTGATTCTTCAGTGGTGTTATAGCTTCTTGATTTGGGGCGGGGTCCTGAAATCTTGTATTTTTAAAGTAAAGGTTACCTGTTCCAGTTTTTACTGACCGATTTCAGGAAAGAAAGACCTTCCATCAGCCCTGCTAAGGACTCTGAGGCTTTCTCGGAAGGGCTATGGGTGTGCCTACTCCGAGCTTCTTGCGCCCTCTGGTGGCAGATTTCCTCAGTGCGCCTGCCTTCGCTCAACCCCGCAGCCCGCGAGGCCAGCGCTGACAGCCTCTCTTTTGCATCCTCAGGGGCAGAGCTAAACGCGGGGCATCTCTCCCCGCCGGCAGATGCAGGCTCGCATTCTGCGCATGCCCCCAGGACGTCTGCCAAAGCTGGCTGTCACAGAACCGGCGGGCAAGCTCGGCATCCCGGCCAGCCGACCGTGAGAGGACCGGGAAGACGGGGCCCACACTCGTCTGTGCCTCCGGGTCTCCGGACGCGGGAAGCGGAGCCTTCCCCGTTTCAATACCCGAAGTCGGAATCCTCGGGGGTGCACCGATGTTTTTAAAGGAACTCAGGTGACGTTAATGCGCAGGAAAGTTAGAACCTACGAGCCCACTGATGACAGGTAACTTACACAAAGTTATCTCGGGCTTTACACACGAAACCAGATCCAGATCTCAAGGGCCAGGCCGCCGCGCACAGCCACCTGCTGTCAGCTTCTGCCTGGCCCCTGGCGGTGGCAGTGTGCACCACGCCCCCTCCCCGAGGAGGCCTGCATCCTAATCCAGCCCCTGGACACTGTGATATGTCACCCAACCTAGCAGAGGGAACTTCGCAGATGTCATTAATTTAAGGATGTTGACATGGTAAGATTACCCAGACAATATAATCACGATGTTCTTACAACACGGAGCAAGGAGGGTAAGTACCAGAGGCAAGACGTGATGAGGGAAACGGAGGAGGAGGAGGAAGAGGAAGGAGAGGAGGGTGGGGGAGAGAGAGAGAGAATATCTAAAGAGGCTTTGAAGATGCAGGGAGGGGCCCATGAGCCAAGGAACGCTCAAAGCTTTCATCAACTGGAAAGGGCAAGAAAATGGCTTCTGCCTCAGAGTCTCCAGAAAGACTTCTGACCTCCAGAACTTAAGATCGTATTTTTATGTTGCTTTACGATGTTTATTTTAATAATCATTTGTTATAGTAGCGATAAGAAACTAATGCAGATTTGTGTAACTGTCGGTAAGGTGCTGCTGTAACAGATTTTTAAAAAAATGTAGATGTGGCTTTGGAACTTGACAGCGGACAGAGGCTGGGCGAATTTTTAGCCTGATAGAAAAAGCCCAGATTTCCTGGAATAGGCTGTTGGCAGCAACAGAAAATGAATACACTGCACCGGACATTCCTTCCCAAAACAAAGCCTGTTGCCAATGTTTTGTGCTCACATTTCTTCAAGTATCAAGCAAATAGTCCCACACTTAGCTAGTTGCAAAATTTCCTGAAAGTAAATACATGTGGCTTGAAAAGGGAACAGGTGCGGGTTATCTGGGGGGGGGGGGTTGGGGCACCTGGGTTGCCCCCACTCATGGCCTCCACCTGCCACCTGCATCAGAGGGCCCGTGCTCGGTAAACTAACTACGCGATGCCATCCCGCTGACTTGCACTCCACTCCCTGCGGCCCTTGGTACCCACTGCCGTTAGAGATGTGCTCCCGAGTGGTGACTGAGGCTGTAGATGCAGGAGACGGAGCGGCCGGGGGTGGTGCAGGGCCTGGCAGGAGGGTCAGAGAGTTGCAGCAATAGCTGGCCGATGCCTCAGGGCACTTTGGAAAGCGTTACTTGAAGCTTTGATGGCACCCCTCAGAGGAAGCAGGATCCCCTCTCCTCCCTCCTGCTCCATCGAGGAGGCGTTGAAGTTTCCTGAGAGACAGCCTCTCCGATCTGAAAATCTAGGTCCCACTGGGCCCCTGTGTGTAACACACCATCCATCACCCCCGTTTTATTTACAGAGACTCAGAATGCCCAGCCCACCCTACACAGCAGAGCGGGTGGGTGCCGGTTCTGCAGCTAGAACCCGTGTCCCTCTTGCCAGCCAGGGTCCTTCTCCCCAGCACCGCACGCTGCCAGAGGCACCAGCAGCCACCGCCCCATCAGACCGGGAGGGTCAGCACCGTGCAAAATGCCCTCAGTAAGGCCAGATGCATGTTTTTCCCGGAGGAGGGACTGCCTGTGCCTGTGCAGGTCAGATGCCTCCAAGGCAGGTCGAATGCCACACAAGGGACTTTAGGTGGACACTCGGGATAAAAAGGCCTGTCCATGCTCTGGAGGTGGCCCCCCAAGGGTCACATCGATGGTCCGGCTTCCAACTGAGCCAGGCAGCCAGGAGGACAACCTGCCGAGTGGCCCTCACCTTCCCCTGTGTCTGTCCCTGAGCCAGAGACACTGGTGGGTTCACCTCAGAAAGCAGCAGCGGCCAACATCAGGGCGGCAGGAGCCCAGAGGCCCACCCTGGGAGGACGGCCGAGCCCTGGGAGGGGGGCCGAGCTGTCTCCGGGGAGCATGTCTGCTTGTTCCCCTCCCTCCGCTTTGCTATCGCCTCCTGGATCAGACTGGCAGGCAAGCCGATGAGCCGACCAGAGAGACCCCGGGAGGAACACTGCTCTGCCGCCCACGGCCCATCCGGTTATGGCTCCCGGGGCAGCGGCTTTCACCGGGAGCACAGCCACAGGCACCTCCTTCTCTGGCCCCATCAGGCCGACTTTGCAGCTGTCAGGTCCCCAGCTGGAAACTCGGGTTTTGTCCTGACACAGCCCGGCCTGGCCTGGGTCGTGGGAGCTCTCC
Organism: Anoura caudifer; assembly: GCA_004027475.1. Taxonomy (NCBI): domain Eukaryota; kingdom Metazoa; phylum Chordata; class Mammalia; order Chiroptera; family Phyllostomidae; genus Anoura; species Anoura caudifer. Next base: position 157,931 of record PVKU01003016.1, on the reverse strand, counting down.
GGGTCTCCCCACTGGGGTCACCTCAGGAAACCCCGTCCTGCTGCTGGGAGCCCCTGAGGAGCCTCCGGAGCCCTCTCCCTCGGGCTGCGGTCACACGGGAGACATGGCTCCTCCCTCCTGGGTGAGGGAGGCCGCTCTGGACAGGCCCCTGGACACACCGCCAGAATTCCTTTCCACCCTACAGTTTCTCAGAGGCAAGTATTTAGAGATGTCACTGGCCCTGAAGCTGGTGGCCACGTGCCAGCCGGGGAAGGTGACCCTGGGGAGGGGTGTGGATTCCTCCCCAAGGCCCCGTTTGTACATCAGGGGCAGGAGGGGGCAGTTTATTCTTTTAGGAGTCTTGTTTCTGAACAGAAATTGGGGTCCTGCTGCCTGCCGCCAAGGCAAAATTCCTCCAGACAAACTTCCAGGGGCAAAGGTTTGGTGATAAAGGAAAGGAATGTTTATTCAAAAGCTTCACAATTTTGGAATAACTGCTTCCCACTGGCACTGGTCACTAAATATTTTAAGCAAAATCTCCCCCATGGGCTTAATTTCTGATCTTTGGGAGCTCTCTTCAGTAAGCACAAAATCCAGACAAGCAACAGTAGCTCAAAATGTATCTTCTGGTTGCCTCACTTTTGGGCTTGTCAGCGAAGGAGCTGAAGTGAACCAAACCTGCTGACCTGTATCAAAATGTTAAACATCCTTATTGTCTCCTCTATGAAGACCGGAAAGGAAGTGTTACCTGGCGACAGCTTCTGTGGGGGTGGGAGGGGAGGTCCCTGCTCCAACCTCCTCGCACCCTTAATCTTGGGCCGCGGTCCCAATGGACAATAGAGCCCTCCTCCCTTCAGCCTAAATTTGAAAATAAATAGGTGGAAACAGGCAGGAGGGCCAGACGCTCGTGGAACTAAGCCAGCACGTGCCCAGGAGATTTAGGTTACTCCAGTGAAACGAGCTCCCCGATCATGAAAACGATCGTTCAAAGCGGGAGTTGCTGAGCCTTCTCGGGAACGGCTGGGAGCGAAGCCGTCCGTGGACGCCGAGGCCGGAGCGGCGTTCTTATCCTAAGACGCTGAGTGATTCCTAAGTGCCCTTCCTGACAAAGGAGCTCGAGGACAGGATGATGCAGGGAAGGCACAGTTTAGACGCCGGCTCAGAGGGGGAGCCTCTCACGCTGAGAACAGACCAGGGGCTGTCAGCCTCTCGGGGTGGGGGGAGGGTCCCCAGGAAGAGCGGCCGCCCTGAGACTGGGAAGACCTTGCACTCGAGGGAGATGATGAAGCAGGGAAATCAGCGGACATGCAAGGGGAGGAGCCAGGTCTCTGCGGTGGTCCGACCCGGGGATTCACAGCAGTGGGGTAGAGGTCCAGTTCACGGGGCCGTGGGTGTGTGGAGAGGGCACTGTGCGAGCAGGGGCAGGACCCCAGCACGGGGTCCGGGGCAGTTTAGGTCCCAGCCAGGCCTGACTCCTTGGGGGCTACATCCTGGCTCCAGCACTTGGTAACCTGCATCGTCTTGGCAAATCACCTCGCCCCTGGGCACCGTGCAGAGACAGTGTTCGCGGAGCCTGAAGTGTTCCAGGCCGGCTGTGCACCGCGAGGCCTCGCTTTCCAGACGGTTGTGTCCAGTAACCACGATGCTTGTTTCCGTGGTGCGTCGTAAGGGTTCAATGAGGTAACGGCCAAGGTTTAGAAGTGCTCGGCGCTAGCAAATTTGATGAAGACGGAGTAATGTCAGGATTGACCACAAGGTGGAGACATACTCCAACAAATGAGCAGCTGACCGGGCCGGCTAGGAAAGGGTTTATTTGCTGAGGTCCATTCCCAAGTAGCTAAGTGCCTTCTACCGCTGATTTTTCTGTTAAGAGTTTTAAAGGCGTGAGGCAGTTCTTGGCTGGGTCATGAGAGACGTGGGCTTGTTTCCTCGGGGGGAGGGGTCCACGGGTGCTCAGTGACTTGAGGGCCTCAGATGAAGAGGCACCTCCAGTGAGCTCGGTCTTCCTCTTTCAAAGTTCAATTCCCCGGGGCGGGAGGGAGGGAGGGTGCACCGGCTGGGCTTCCTTTGTCCCTGCAGGTCGTCCAGTGACCAGCCCCTGCTCCTAGGAGACAAGCCCTCTGTGCATCCTTTCTGCCACAGTCTCCACCCTGGGCTCCCACCTTGGAGCCACAGTTTGCCCTGGTGGGCCGAGGCAGGTGCCAGAGACTGTGGTTAAGCTGGTCGGGGGTGCAGGTGGGTTTCTAAGCCCTCCGGTGGCTGGGCCCACCGCTGCCTTGCTGAAGTCAGCCTGTCAGCCTGGGAGAGCTGGTGCCGATTGGGGGAGGGCAGGAGTGCTGGTCTCCCGTCAGCTCCCTGACGAGCCCTGGGAGGCCCCTCGTTCAACTTCTGTGCCCTGGCTTCCCCGGCCAGGTCACAGGCCTCCAGGGAAGCCAATGGAACGCTGGCTGCCTGGCTGGGAGCACCCCGGCCAGGCAGGTTCGGGCTTCCACTGCTCCCAGGAGGCTGCAGCAACGGTCCTTGGAGCCAGCTTCTGCAGGTGCTGCCATCTCCAAGGGGGCGCACAGGCCTCCCCCTCCCTCCCCCAGCCCTCCCTGGGACCCCGGGCAGCATCGCAAAGGCTGCCCGGCACCACATTCAAGGTCGGTCCCAAGGGCATGACTGCCTGCACTTACCAGGAGGCAGACCCCTCCCACGTGGGGTCCCTGGTCCCTGGTCCTGTCCCTCCCAGACAGTTCCTGGTTGTGACCCTAACCTTCCTAGAGGAATGCCAGGTCCTCGTAACCTGCCAGTCCCCCAAGAGGCTTGGCAGCAACCAGCAGATGTCGCTGTCTATTACTGTCCACACGGAGGGAAGGGGTGGTATATGCGGCACCTGGCTGTGCTGGTCCAGGAGGTCCCTGGGACAGCGTGGGCTGCCATGGCTCCGTCATGCCTGTCGTCACGGCCCTCGGAGGGCCCCATGGAATTGCTCCAACTCCCTTTTCCTCTTCAACCAGCAGCAGTGGCTTCGAAGACGGAAACCCTTCCCAGGGAGGGCCTAGGGGGCTGTGTGAGACCTGACTTGTGCCTGCCTCGCAGCCTCTTTTTTTCTTGAAAAATAAAGGTATGTCTTTTATCTTTTTATAAAGGTACTTATTCTGAAGTAAGGCCTCTTGGGGGGATAATTCACAGTGACACGCACCCTGCTCGGTGTGCCGGTCTGTGAATTTTGGCAAGCACCCACAGCTGTGTGACCGACCGCCAGTGCGATCGAGAGTATGGGTGTGGCCCCCAGAAGTGCTCACGCACCCCAGCCCTGACACGCCTGTTCTCTGCAGCTTCCAGTCTCTCCTCGTCACTCTCCTGGCTTTGGGGTTTGCACTCGCTTGGCTCCGCCTCAGCCCCCTGCCCACCGTGGTCCCTGATCTCGTAGGTGCTGCCCCTCTGCTCAGAGTCCCCGGAGTCAGTGCCTCTCCATCATCTTCCTGCTTGCACCTGGTCTCGTTCTCCAGCAAGCATGCCTGCCCCACCCCACCCCAGCTGCCCCCTCTGTTACACCCTCACAGGGACCCTGTGCAGGGGTGGGGGGACCACAGGCTGCTCCCACCTGTCAGGCTCTCAACCCTCTGCAGACAGGGGCCTGTGTGCTTTACTCATTTCCGTTCCCCGAGGACAGAAGGCGCTCCATCAAAACTTCTGTAAGGAAGGGAATTCCCTATGAGAGAAGAGTTGTTTCTGGCCTTCTGGCCACTTGCAGGCACCAGCCCTGGGCATGAGTAGACAAGAAGTCCCGCCCCCATCAAGCTCTGGGAACTGAGACTCACACTGACAGCCGGGAGCAGAGGCCCCACACCAGACAGGACCCCCTCTCCTGGCCCCGGGGGCTCTGACAGCCCCAGGTTGCTGAGAACTGTCCACATGCGTTTGTGTTTGTGGGTGTTTTTCCCGCATCCACCTGGTTCCTGGAGCCAGGAACCTGGGAGTCTCCGCAGGGTCTCCTGTGTCACCGGCGTCTGCCCCTGTCACTACCGCCCCTGAGACTGGCTGTCAGGGCGCAAGCCCCATCCCGTGGCGACCCCTTAACTCCTCCACTCCCATCCTCCCAGCTGCACGCGCCCTGTGCCCCGCCCTGGACCCGTCTCAGCCTGCCGCTCCCTGCCTGCCTGCCTGGTGTCCTCCGGTAACACTGCTGTCAGCTGGAGAACCTCGGCCTGTCCCGCCTGGGCCTCTGCAGGCCCCCTCGGAGAGCTGAAGGGAAGCGCGCCTGCGAGGCTTTACCAGGTCTGCGGCTGCCCGCAACTGTGTTTGTCGGCTGACCCTGCTCTGCTTCTGCTGTTCCCCAAAGCGCCCCTAGCCTCGCTCCGCCGCCCTTGTGCGTGGGCTGTCGTCATCCGCCCACCGCAGCGCGGCACACCCTCTGGGCAGGGGCGTCCTCCGCTTTCTTGGCGCACTGGCAGGACCCGGCGGCACACAGTGGGTGCGCAGTAAACGGGGGCTGCTGACCTTCCACGCGCTCCCCTTCCGCTCAGGACAGCTCACGGGGCCCTTTCTCCAGGAGGCCCGCCCTGCCTCGCCTGCCGCGCTGCTTTCCTCAGTCCCCAGTGCTCCCTAGGCGACAGCCACTGAACGCTGCTCCTTCGCGTCTCCATCATTCAGTTTCCCGCCTTCTAAAAGCCCTAGGAGCCGCCAGCCTGGCCTCTCTCTCGCCAGGAGTGCTGGCTGCACTCACCGACACTTTATGTCCTTAATTAGATAATAAGTAATTAATGAGAACCCCAGGAGCTTAGAGAGTGCTAAGAGGAAAGAGATTCTTTTCATTTCTCCCTCTCTCTTCTCCGGTGGGGCCAGGAGGGATCTCAGACCGCAAAAGGGTTCTTGGGCTGGACGCCCTGCAGCCCGCTGGCGCCCGGGGGGCGGGGCCAAGACCGGGGGCGGGGCCGGAGGTCTGGGCGGGGCGAGGTCGGGGGCGGGGCGGGGCGGGGCGGGGCTTGGGGCCGGCTCGCTTCCTGGGCTGGTGGCGGCTTGGGCAGCAGCGCGGAGCAGGCTCTCGCGGCCGAGCCATGCCGGCCGCACGCGTGGAGTACATCGCGCCCTGGTGGGTGGTGTGGCTGCACAGCGTCCCGCACCTCGGCTTGCGCCTGCAGCGGGTGGACAGCACCTTCAGTCCCCGCGATGAGAATTACCAGGAGGTGAGGCGCGCCGCCCCAGACCCGAGCCACCCCTTCCTCCGCCCCAGCCCGCCCCTCTCTGCTAGCCTCTCAGACCTCCCCCTCCACCGCAGCCCCTTCTCTTCACCCCGCTTCCCCTTCCCCCCAGGACGCTCGGCCCTGGGCCCTCGCGTCTGGGAACCTCGTGGGCCCGGGAGTTGAGCCGGTGCTGGGAGAGGGCGCGGAGACTGCCTGCGGCGAGTTGGGGCTGAGCCTCCAAGGGGAGGGCCTTTGTGCTTGTACCCGGGTATTTCCTGCGCGGGCCCAGGGGCTCCGGGCGTTTTCCTTCTCCTGCGGTTTCAAGACAAGCGCTCTCCTTCCGGGGCTGCGAGATCTGGGAGAAGTTTGGTCAGAAGATGAGGGGAGTCTCCCAAGTTCGACCCCGCAGCACCCCGCCTCCCCAGCCCAGGCTTGCAGCGCGAGGGCCGCTGCCAGTACCTCCCTTCCTGGGCCACTCCTGGAAGGCAGCAGGGCTGCGGAAGGCGGAAGGGGTGACTTCCCTCTGGTCCCCTGAGAACCCACAGACACGTGTGGATGTTTCAGGGGAAGGATGGTGGCCTCGGTTCGCCCCATCTCACCAGCGGCCCCTCCCGCCCTCTCCACACACCCCCCCACCCCCCAACTACAAATACAGCTGCACCCTGGATGTTCGAGTTCTTGGCCTCTTGGCCAGACACTGCCCTCCCCGCTGCTCTTTGCGCTGCTGCCCTTTCCTCTTTGGACTTTGCACTCCGTGGGCGGGGTGGGGGGAGTGGGTGCTCCCGAGACCTCTGGTCCCCAGCAGAGCTGCAGAATCTCCCAGCCTTTTCGGGTCTGGCCTAGCCCCACTGAGTCAGTTCCGTGCAGAATCAAAGACAGGCTGGGCAGCCAGGGATGGGGCCTACTTGTTTAGAGCTTTGGGGCCCTGTCGGGACTTTGACCCTCGGGCAGCCCGGCCTGCAGTGTCAGGTTCTCAGGCACCGTTTCCCTGTGTGGGGCCGTTTGTTTGGGCCAGCCGCTCAGGCCAGCTGGAGGCTGAGCCTGTGGTCAGCTGTTCGACTCTTCCTGCCAGGTCTCCCTCCTGCAGGCCTGGGGACCGGGATCCTGATCCCGGAGGGTGGGCCGTGCCAGTGGACTGGGACTAATAATAACCCCTGTCGCCCCCAGGGCCCTTGGGGTGCGGGCCCTTCCAGAAGGAGCAAGAATCGTTACCCTCCCAGCCTCCAGCGAGGGTTTGCCTGGCCAGGCTCCCTCCTAATCCGTGTTTGCCCCTCCCTCTCCGGGAGCCCCGCCCCTGGAAGTCAGTGTGGCTGAGAAGGCTGCTTGGCTCTGGGAACTGGGACAGCTCCGGGGAATCTTCCCTCCCCCTCCCTAACTTGCAGGAAGAGAGGCGATGAGATTTCAGAGACAGCTGTGTTGTCGTGTGTGTGTGTGTGTGTGTGTGTGTGTCCCCATCCCAAACCCTGTGCCCCAGGTTACCTGACCTTGCACACCCGGTCTCCAATTGTAGTTTTTCCCTCTCCACCGGAGGAAGTCTAAATTCCTCACTGGGTCAGCTGGCTCACCCCTGAGGCCCCCAGAGACAGCACCTGTCTGAGCCACGGCCTGAGCCTGCTGCATCGACCCTTAGTCCCGTAGAGAGGTGCGGCATCTGAGGCGGAAGGGCCTATCCACAGCCCTGCCCCTGTCCTCCCGGGATCTGGAGCCTGGCACACTGCTGGGCACCAAATGACCAGAGGGCATCGCCTCCCTGTGGGCTGCTGCTCCTGGGCAGCCGGACACCCAGCCCCACCTCCACGCTCCTTGTCCCACTCAGGCCTCCTGAGGACACGGAGTGGGAGATGAGTTGGCTGGGCTGGGCTGGGCTGGGCAGCCTGGCTCTGGGTGTTATTTAAGGAGGCTCCTATTTTGGTAAATTCCCCTGATGTCCGTCCTGGACATCCCCTCTCTCCCGAGCGGCAGTGACAGCCGGAGTCGGGCAGCAGGCCGGTTAACAGCACGGACTGGGCGCCTGCTGCCCTTGGTCCTCTCGGTGCTCAGCGGACTTGACCGGAAACAAGCTCTGCGCCAGCATGGGCGGCGTGCTGACCAAGGGAGCCGGGGCCTGGGGCTGCTGGGGCTCCGCCGTCCGGCTTTCCGGGTTGGGATCCCAGTTTTATCACCTACTACGTGACCAGGGCAGGTGTCTGTACCTCTCTGAGCCTGTCCTCCCTCACCTTCGAACATTAAACGAGGTGTCCCACGTGACATGCTTAGTACCTACAGGGTCCCATAGCACATAATAGGACCCAGTGACGTGAATCATTACACTGACTGGCATTGAGGTTCAGCAATGTATTCAAGTGCGTACCCCACAGTGGGCACAGAGGGAAGGAGTCTGCAGACACTGACCAGAGAAGACTGGGAACCCCTTGCACACCTGAGCAGTGCCAGCTGGTGGTGAGGTTTGCATGTGCACATGTGCACCTGCGAGCACCAGGGACCGAGTGGCGATAGGGGCGGGCCTGGAGCAGATCGTGGGAAGGAGAGGAGGGGCAGGCCGCCTGGCAAATGGACTGTCCTGAGCCACCCAGTTCCCGAACTTCCCTGAGGAAGCAGGGGCTCCCACTCACTTTCTGGGGTCTTGGGGGGCAGTGGAAGGCCCCTGATAGCGTGTCCTTCCTCCACCCCTCCGCCCCAGTGGACTGGACCCCACGTCCTTGCTCAGGTCCTGGGGAGGCCGCACTGGAGTCAGCAGAGCCAGGTGAGCCGAGCAGGGTGGAGGAGGGAGCCCTGGCCCCGCTGGGCCCCGCTGGGCCCCGCCCCCCGCATCAGGCTGCCCAACCTGGCTGTGTGTCTAGAGGGGAAGCAGCGGGACCTCCTAGCCTGAGTCTCCTCCCCTCCGACTGACGAGAAGGAGCAGAGAGGGAGTTGGTAGAGAACCCGATAAGTTAGTGGGTATAACGCATGTGGCCAGGGCCTGGAACCCCATCCATGGCCACCAGCACGGCTGGCCAGGTGTGTCTGCTGGCGGAGGTGGGGGCAGCGGAGAGAGCCCCCGGCACTGCCTCCAGCCGTGTCCCCTAGAACAAGCCACTTCACTTCCCTCCTTCAGGTGCTGCGCCCACCATCCCCTGCCCGCCCTCACGGGGAGGCCAGACACTAGTGAGCTGATGTGCTTGAGATGTGCCGATGTGCTAGTGGGCTCCAGGAGGCTGTGCAAGTGTGCACTGTTGCTCTGTCACCGTGCAGGAGCCGCCTGCGTGCTTCTGGCGTCCCTCCTGGTCAGTGGACCGGACATTCTTCTGGGACACGCATGAAGAAGCAGACCTGTGTTTCACTGTTCATATTTAGGCGTGTTATTTTCATGTCTTGGCTTTGGGTGGTTCTGTTCCCCCCGGAGAGTGCAAAGTGTGTGCCCCCAAGCCATGGGAGGGGACAGAGTGGGACCTAGACCCAGAACTACAGGCTCCCCCAACAACCCCCCTCCCCCCCTTGGGAGCAGGTCTCAGGAGGAAAGGCCAGGCAGGGACCCCACAGGAGGATTTGAGAGGAGCCTGGGATGAGGAAGCCCCATTCATCCCGTCTGAACATTGAGTCATGGTCATCAGACAATCACGCTGCACCCTCCCCCGCCCCCAGCCCTGGAGGGACAGGCTGGTGCTTAACCCTTCCCGATGGGGGCCTCCCGCTCCCCTCCCCCTGGCCTCACCCCTAGGCTGGCCCACTCTGTCTCCTAGGGTCTTGGGGTAGAGGGGCTCAGGTGGTTGCCCCTCCCCCACTGAGTGCAGCAGCCCCTTGGGGTCCGGTTCCAGCCTGGCATTCCCAGGATGCACGCTGGCCACTGCTGCCCCAGCGTGGGTCCTGGGGTCCCGCTCTGGGTTTCTCGCTGCGAAGTGACAAAGCAGAGCTAACCTAAGTCACCCTGATGAGGAGAGAGGCTGGAGCCCGAGGCCCGACGCGGGGCTGCGGGCGCCGCGCGAGGTGCTGGGAGGCGAGGTCAGCCGTCCTGTCCAGGCTCTGGCAGAGCAGAGCGCCTGGCTCCCTCTGGACAGGGCTCCTCCCTCTTCCATCGCCCCTTGCGCCGTGCACGTAGGGACTTGCACTGTTAATTAGAAGTAGGAACGTAATTGCCTATTAGAGGGTGTCGGGGGACACCGAGGTGGCTGTGGGAGGTGGTTCCGTGGTTAAGCCTCCCCTGCCCCTCCCACCTTCCTCCTCTCCTCTTCCCTTCCCGCCTGCTCCTCTCCCAGCCCCCTCTGCCCAGGCCCACCCTAGCTCCCCCAGTACCTGGGAGAATCCCAGAGCTAAACTGTTTACAACGCCCTCCGAGTCTGGGTTCCCCAGGGCTGCCCTGCATTATCTGTGAGCTCAGCAAGGCCAGCTGCCCGGCCCGGAGAGGCCCTGTCAGTCAGCCACCCACCCGACTGGCTTCCCAGGAGGTCAGGAGGCCCGAGTGGACAGTGAGAATAGGCAACGGGGGAGCCAGGAAATGGGGGAGCCAGTGCAGGGACTGGGGGGGGGGGGCACGGGCTGTGCTCGGAGAGAACCAAACGGCACAGCCCACAGGTCGCACGTCTCGGTGGCCCTACCTTGCGGGGTGGGGACACGTGGTAGAGGCCGTGGACTTTCCTGTTTGGGGTGGATTGGGGGGCAGGGGCAGAAGTCTGGGTGTTAACCAGTCCCTAATCTATACAAAAGGCTTGTCTGGGTTCGCATCACTTTTTTTCACCATTAGGAATAACTTACAGGAAAGCAAACAGGGGTGTGGGGGGGGGGGCGCAGGGTGAGTGTGGGACACCTTCCAACCAGAGTCTGTTTCTGGTCCCCAAGAGTCCCATTCCCGTGGGCTCCCCCCAGTCGATGCGCCCCAAAGGTAGCTACTGTTCGGACTCCATCACCACGGACACGTTTCTCTGACCTTGCGGTTTACGTGGATTGCAGTGTGCCGTCCCTGCTGTTTTCTTTCCTCCAACGTGGTGTCCGGGGGTCATCCACGTGGTCGTGGGTAGCTGCCGTCCACTTTTCGTGGCTGTGGCACACGCTCTGTATCTCAGCTCTCACTGTGGGTGTTCGGGGTGAGTCCGGTGTTGGATGTGGCCTCTGTGTTAACTGCTGTGGATTGTCGTGTGCATCTCTTGGGGGTGGGGGTGAACCCTCCTTTCTGTGAGGTGCACATGCAGGAGCAGGGTTGGGGTGTGGGGCGTGCACATGGCCCACTGTCTGCCAAGTGTTAAGGGATCCCTGGGCTTCGCAGTGGGGCCTCAGAGGCCTGCAAGGGGGCAGCCAGGACAGAGCCCTGTGCTTCCGCCCGCTCCTCGGTTGGGCCGGCTGGGTGCCGGTCCCTGCTAAGTCAGTCTGAAGAAAAGGCTGAGCCGCGTGGGAAAGGGTGAGGGAGTCTGGTGACACCGATCAGTGCTTCCCGGACTTGAACGGGGGACAAGTGGCCTGGGGTATCTCCAGACGCCGCCTCGATTCCCTGGGTCCACAGTGGGACCTGAGCCCACGTCACTACCGAGACCCTGCTTTCCAGAAGGTGGCGGCAGTGCCGGGCCGGTGAGCTCCCCTTCGAGCGGTGAGGTTCCAAACTGCCCCTGTGCTTGGCCCCTTGACCTCATCTGACTGAGGCTGCAGGGACTTCCCAGAATGCCGTGGGCTGGAGGCAGGAAGGGGGCAGCTGCTTCACATTGTCCCACAGGGACAATGACCCACAGGCCAGGGGCCTCCGTGGGCAGGCCTGGTGGTCCAGGCCAGGGACCCATCCCCTGCCTCACTGTGCAGGTGACACGGGCAGGTCTGCTATGCCTAGTCCCCCATCGGCCCAGAGGGGGACTTAGCATCCACTCTGGCGAGTCGGGGAGGCGAGTTCCTGGTCCTACCTGTGACATTTACCCCAGGTGAAGGTGAAAGCCACACTTCAAGTCACGTTTACCTCCCCGCTCCCAAATGAGCCATCTCTTCTGTCTTCCTCTGGGATGGCCCCACCATGATGGCCATTTGTCCCTGAGGCTCAGAAGCCCGTTGGTCCAGGTGACCAGCAGAGCAGGTCAAGTCAGGGATCCGCAGTCAACCCCAGCCCTCCCTGGGGCCGAGCTGCTGCACAGGCCCAGGAAGGGCAGGTGGACCCAGCAGGTGGCCTCACCACTGAAAATGGCCCCGGGCCCTGGGGCTGCAGCCCTGGCCTCCAGTCCCCAGACACGTCTCTGTGGTGTGTGTCTGCTGGCTGTCTCCTGCACCAGGCTCGCCTCCCCCTAAGCTCTGAACGGCCCCGGCGTGTCCCCCACTCTGCTGACCACCCCTACCAGCATGGCAGTTTCCTGAAACATGCTCCCCACCCCTGACAGCCCAGACTGGGGCCCCGGGGGCCCCAGACTGGAACCCGCTGAGGGGCCCGTGGGAAGCTGGGTGAGGTTCTCACCGCAGGAGCCTGACTTACAGCCAGGTCCAACCCTGGCTGGCGGCCGCCAGTCCTGGTGCCATCTGGTGCCCATCTGGCTGGACAAGAGATTGGAGGGCACAGGCCCCCTGACAGACAGCAGCTTCCTGCAGGCCCCTGAGGTCCTCGGTGGGCCTGAGGCCGCACCTCCCTGCCTGCAGAATTCGGGAAGCTGCTGCTTCCACTGGCACATGGGGGTCGCTGTCTTGTTCAGATGTGGGGAGAGGGACTCCGCGTGTGTGTGCTGACCTCTCCCCGCCCCCTAGCTCAGCGCGGGCTTCTCCTTCCTCCGGATGGACCCCAACACCTGAGACAAGGCTCAGGGGAAGCAGACACGCCAGGCCACCCCTCCCTGGCCCTGTCCCAGGTCCCACTGGGATTCTGAGCTCTCCAGGAGGCCTCAGTGCCCCGGTCCACAGGGATGTCCCTCTCCCTGCCTGCCTCCCTCAGTCACACTTGTCACCTGCAGCCCTCACTGCCAGCGGACGCCTCCTGCCTGGGGTGTCCATCGGGCAGGGTAGTCCATATCTCCATCCAGGTGTGTCAGCCACAGACCCAGGCGCCATCCGTCAGCTGTTCCTTGTCCCTCACTGCCGGGGTCCAGCCTCGGCGGGTCTCAGGGTCCCCGAAGGATGAACGGTTCGGCGAATAGAGAAACGGAGTCAGACGCTCGGTGGGTGCGGGAGGACAGCCAGACCTCTTGGATCTATTTTTACAGGGAATGGTTACATATTGTCAGGGGAAGCAGGTGCAGGGCGTGATCATCAAGGTGGAAAAAATCAATACAGAAGTAATCAGGAAAAGTACAGTACATTTCAGATACATTTCAGATATTAATCATGCTAAACAAAAAAGTTATTTTGACCAAGAGGGTTATCAATCAGATAGCCAATGAAGCTATTCAAACATAGACTTCCAGATGTCTATTAGTAATTAGGTGTTTATTAAAGTTTTATGGATTGGTCTAAGTTAAAAGGGTATAAGAGGTGATTTATAGGATATGTAAAAATTAGCTGTTATTCTTTGAGGTTAGATTGTTCTAAGTTGAATAATTGGTTTCCTACCTACATCCTAGGGAGTGATTCTTTATATTTTTTCCCGTGTTCTATGATTATTGTTTTTAATTAAAACTCCTTGCTTCCTTGCCCACCTGGTCCCATTAATAAACACTCCTGTCCAGGGTATGGGAGGGGTAGTGACTGTAACAAATCTTGAGCCTTTAAGTGGTGACTCCCAGCAACGGCTTCTTCCAGCGTCTGGCCGCTGGTCTGCCCATTGTTCAATTCTGTCCCTAACTTTCCAGGTGGGGGAAGTAGGCGGCATTAGGGTGGCTAAGGACTTCTGCTTTGTGGTCAGCAAGTCATTCTGTGCAAAATCATAGGAACCGTGAGATCTTTTAGTAACAAAATACCAGTATTCAAAAATCCCACCACCAACCACCAGCAAAAGCAAGCACGTAGGGAGAGACAGACGGGAGATCCAGCCATAGTCGCCTCTGCCGTGCAGATGCCTCCCGTCCGTCCTGACCGTGTCGAGGATCGGCTGTTGGTCAGCTCCCGACACCTCACCTCCTGCCCAGCTGACCACAGCCCGCCTGTTCATGGTTCCTGGGTCCTCCCCAGACCCTGCCCAAGTGCCTGGTGCTGTGTTTAGGGCAGGAGCTTCGGTCAGGAGGAAGGACGGCAGACACCCCCCTTGCCCCGGCTCCTACACCCGCCGCCCCGTGGGGGCTCCAGGCCTGAGGACTGGACCCTTCCCAACACCCCCACCCCCACCCCGGTGGGAGCAGTGCTGACCCTGGTCCTCTGCCTCTGCAGTCGCTGCTGTTCCTGGCGCTGGTGGCCGCCGTCTGCCTGGGTCTGAACCTTGCCTTCCTCACGGCCTACCTGGTCTGCGTGTGCTGCTGCAGACAGGACGGCGCGGTGCAGACCAAGCTGCGCAAGTCTTGCTGCGTCACCTGGTCGGCTGTGGTGGCCGGGCTCGTCTGCTGGTGAGTGTCCCTCCGCGCCGGGCCTGACGTGTGTGGCTCGCGGTTCTCCGTGTGCAGGAGGCAAGGCGGGCCCAGTGGGTGGGAAGCAGGCCTGACCCTCTGCGTCTTGCCGATGGTTAGCCCAGGACCGCGACGCCCCTTCCTCCCCCTCCACCACCAGCTCTCCCCACAACCCCCAAGCGGCTGGTGTGTCGCTTTCTGGTCCCATTCTCCTGACTGGGTTCAGGCACCTCAATCGGAGAGCCTGTCCCTGGAGTGAGTGCTGTCCCTTTTCTTGCCAGGCAACAGGAATTAGATGCCTGGATGGGTGATGGGGACCTTGCTGGTTGCCCACCCCCTGCCCAGGTGTGAGCCTGTCCAGCCCGTCAGCCCTACAGGTAGCTCCCTGCTCAGCATGTTCCCTGCTCAGAGTGTCATGGCTGAGCAGCTCTGCTCTCTGGGTCCCTGTCCCCTCCCAGCTGCCGCCTTAAGTCTGTGAGGTCAGAGGAAGTCTGACCCCAGCCCAGACCTGTTCCACCTTCCAGCTGGACCAACAGGGCTCATTGCCATCAGCAGGGGCTTCTTCGCTTTGGGTGAGGAAGCATGGACCTCTAACTCCAGGCATGAAGTCCACACCCACTCTGGGCCTGTTGCGACTTGGGGCACTTTTCTCGTTTTCGCATCTACAGTGGTTTCTTCCAAAGGTCTCAGGTCTCTGCCCAGAGACCTGCTGGGGGTGGTCACCCTCGAGGGGTAGAGTCCCTTATGGCTTAGCATCCATTTCATGTAAGACCCCGTAGGAGGAGCAACTGCAGCAGGACCAAAGGCAGAGGAGACGCCGTGAGGGTGCCGGGCTCTGTGTCCCAGGAGGCCCACCCCGCCACCGCAGCTCCCTCTGTTAGGGCACGCTCGCCATCGCGTCCCGCCTGCAGCGTCGCGGGGATGACGGAGCGCTGAGCACATCCCCTGAGTGGGAGGCCAGGCTGGGTGAGACAGGCGGCTGGGGCTCAAGTCAGACACGAGAAGGCACGAGCCCCAGCCCAGATCAGGAGTCCGAAGGCCAGTGTGGGTCCCTGCAGAGAGCAGCTCCTTCAGCGTCACTGTGGCACTGGTCAGCCTGCTCCCCAGACTCGGCGCACGCAGGTGGCCAGGAGAGGCTGGATGCGAGACAGACAGCAGAAGAAAGTGCTATCCCACGGGGAGTCCTCTCGTGTGAGCTCAGTTTGTTTTTTATTTTTAAGATTTTATTTATTGATTTTAGAGAGAGGAGAAGGAGGGGGAGAGAAACGAGGTGGGAGAGAAACATCAATCAGTTGCCCCCAACCGGGGACCTGGCCTACAACCCAGGCACGTGCCCTGACTGGGAATCGAACTGGCGACCTTTCGTTTCTCAGGCCAGTGCTCAACCCACTGAGCCACACTAGCCAGGTCTGACTCAGATTCTTTTAAAAACACGACAAAGGACAGAAGAAAACTACGGAGCAGTAAAAAATAACTTTGGAGGGTCATTTCCAGTAAGTCATCAATCAATCACCTGCCGTTGAAGGAAAACTCAAAACAGAAGGATGGCACTTAGCATGACTCGTTCCAGAGAATTCCACATGGTGTTTGTGCCGGGCAAGAGGGAGCCGGGGGTAAGAGAGGCAGGCACCATCGCTGCCTCCTTGTAGCTCCCGCTGTGCCCGGAAAGGCCCGTTCCCTGACCACACGGGTGCGCGGGCGGGGGTGAGTGCCCCCCACCTACACTTCCAATAGGCACTCCAGGCGGTTCTGCCCTGTGCTCCCTGGACCCCGTTGTGAGGAGCACTGAACTAGGGGTCAAGGGTACCTGGAAGGAGGTTGCTGACACCGTCTCCCAGGAGACTGCATCCTAGCTCCTGTCCTGTTTAAAGGACAAGGGGCAATCTACGCACATGTACGTGTGGGTTTGTCTGCCCCCAGGACTGGTGTTTTGGAAGAAACCTCAGGAGGCTGGGTTGCCTGGTCAACGTTCATATGACCCCCCAGGGGGTGGGTTGCATAAAATGTGACAGATGCCAGAGGCAAGGTTTGAGATGATGTGTTCAGCCTGGAACGTTGGACTAAGACCCACCAGGTGAAGTTTCAGAGACAAAGTGCTTCCCTTCGTTAAAACAACACAAAAACCAATTCAGCACCCAGGAGGGAAGAGAGACTGGGCTTCATGGCAGCTCCTAGGAGGGAGCCCAGGGTGTTGGGAGACCCCCAGGTCAGCGGAGGGGAGAGGAGGGTCTCAGGACACCAGCACCCCCACCCTGTGCCCAGAGCTGGCTGGAGCACCTGGGCCTGGATGTCTCACTCAGGCCATGTTCAGGGGTGGCCCTGACCAGTTAGAGGGAACCTGGAGGACGGCAGCGAGGTAGACCAGGGTCTGCAGGACGCATGCCTGACTTGGGAGCAGGAGAGAGAGGGCGACCCAGAGACACAGTTAGGGGTCTAACAGGGCAGCTTGCAGAGGTGGAGGCTTTTTCCAGGCTGCCCCAGAGGACGCCCGAGAAGCAGCCAGAGCCTGGTTCAGGGAGGTGGGCTTCGGCTCAGCATGAGGCGGAACTTTCTAGAGCTGGAGGGTTTCAGTGGGACAGGAGCACAGGGACGGTGGGGGGGGCGGGTAGAGATTGGAGAGGGAGTCCCCGACCCCTGGAGACTTTAAGAGAGAGAAGTGTGGTCTCAGGAGACCTCATTGGTCCCCCAGCCCGGCTGTGTCAGACACCTGGGGCGCTAGCAAAGACGCAGGGTCCTGGGCCAGCCGGCCACCAGCCTGTGGAGCCCCAGCACTGGAGGGCTGGAGTCTTTTCCTGCCGCAAACATAAACCGCACAGTCAAGCCAGTCGGCCAGGCCAGGGACGAGCTGGCCCCGAACCTTCACCTCCCACCCCACCTGCGGGAACTTTAGACATCGTCCCCTGCCCAGCCCCCAGGAAAGAGCGTCCCAGCTCAAGTGGAAAACCTGCTTTCCGTGGATACTTGCCCAGCGCTGTTCATCACCGCCAAAACCTGTAAGCAGCCGAGACGTCCTTCAGCAGGCGAATGGACAAGGAAACCGTGGTCCCTCCAGACGGCAGCAGAAGGCTGCTCGGCACGCAAAAGAAATAGGCTATCCGACCGTGGGAAGCCACGGAGGAAACCTAAGTGCATGTTAGTGCGTGAAGGAAGCCGATCTGAAAAGGCTGCCTACCACACGGTTCCAGCTGCACGTCCTGGAAAAGGCAACACCGTGGAGGCGGTGAAAAGTCAGTGGTTGCCAGGGGCCGGGGAGGAGGGAGGGGTGAAGAGACCCAACAGAGAGGATTTTCAGGACAAGGAAAATGCGCTGTATGGCCCTTGATGGTGGGCACTTGTGATGACACACCGTCCAGCCCCTGGAATGCACACCGAGCATGTGAGCCCGAATGTGCCCCGTGAACTTCGGTGCTTCGATGTGTCGATGTGGGTGCGTCAGTTGTAATCATGGCCCTGCTCTGGGGGCGGGCTGTTGACAGTGGAGAACCCGGGGGTGGGGGAGCAGCAGGAGATATACAGGTCGTCACTGATCTTTCCGTTCAATTTTGCTGTGAACCTAAACCTACTCTTAAAGTGTATTTAAAAAAATGCTCTGGTGTCACCTCTAACATCATTTGGGGTCTTTCCCCTAGTGCTGCAGTGGGCATTGGTTTCTATGGAAACAGCGAGACCAACGATGGGGTGTACCAGCTGATCTACGCCTTGGGCAACGCGAACCACACCTTCTCCGGGATCGACACGCTGGTAAGGCTCTGGGTGGCTGGCCAGGCCGGGTGCAGTCCGCAAGGCCGGTGTGGTCGGGACAAGGGCCCCAGTCAGAGCCTCACCAGGTCAGCGCCCAGGGGGGCTGGATGCCCTTTGGGGGGCCGCAGTTGGTCCTGCCAGGAGCAAACAGGCAGCCTCTGCTCCTCGGGTGGGAGGCATGTCAGGGATGTGAGTGGGGACCGAAGGAGGACGGTCCTGTGGGGGCACAGGGCGGTGGTGGGGTCAAATCCCACTCATCTTTGGGAGAGCTGCACACTTTCCCGCTCGACCTGGGAGACCCTGAACTTGGAGAATGTGCCTCGTGCTCTTTCTATGTCCACATTAAGTGCTGCATGGAGTCTATCGTGGGGTCCAGGAGGTGTCAAGGGAAAAACTCTTCATAAACAGGTCAATGCCCCTGGTGGGGGAGGGGGGCTGGTGAGACTGCCCGAAACCCAGCCAGGTGTTCTCCGGCTCTGGCTCCTCGGCACCGTGGGTCCAGCTGGGGGCTCAGGGTGAAACGTTGTGCTTGGCTGGCCAGAGGAGATGCGGGACATTCAGGGAATGAAAGAGCTACTCTGCTGAGCCTTCAGCCCGACTGACAGAGATTGGGAGGGTGGGGAATCCGGGTCTTGTCAAATGCCTGGAGGCCGTCGGAAGCACCAGATCCCATGGGCTGGTTTTCTAAGCAGCCCTGGTGCCCCTAAGAGGCAGGTCCAGGGCAGCTGTCAGGAAAACCGGTCCTTGGACATCGCGCCCTTCCCAGGCCCCTCTGGCCCAGCAGAGGATGACCTCAGCAGGTGGCCCACTGGGGTCAGAAGCCTCAGCCGTAAAAGGCAGCCCAGCTGGATCATTGGGACACCGTCCTGGCTCTGCTGGAAGAGCCTTCGACCTCATTGCCTCTCCTCCTTTAAGCTCCTCTAAGGCCTTAATCTCTCAGCCCTTCAGGAGGGGATCGCCTTAAAGAGCCAGCGGGGCTGCTGCTGTCAGCACCAGGATGGCCGGGGACAGTGGCTCTGGCCTCTGAGAGGGTCTTTCGGGGGCGCTGACGGGCACGTGCCTGTGTGCACTGGGACCCGTCCCTGAGGACTGAGAGCCCTCTGAACGCTGGGATTGGGTGGCTCTGTGGGGCGAGGACAAGTGGCCAGGACGGGGAAGCTGAGGGTGGCCTCATGGCCGAATTCGCGCTGACCAGTGCAAGGAGGCCTAGGGGTGACCTGGCTGCTGGGAGCTCACCCTCTGGGCTCTTCCTCCCTCCACACAGCAGCATCAGGACGCTGGAGGAGGAACTCAGCCCCAAAAGGAGAATCCCCTGCCCAGGGAAGTCCCAGACCCATGACCTTGACTGGCTGGCTCGTCGCCATTGTACGGAGTGGCCCTGTCTCCCCCTGGGGTTGAGGGAGAGAGCCCCAGAGCCGTCCTGATGGGAGCACTGGAGTGCTTGACGCCCTGACCCCACAGGACGAGAGTTGTGCAGGGAGGTGAGCTGGGAACGAGACCCCCGCGGGGTCCATCCGCCGAGCTGGGGGTGTGTGCCCCAGGCCAGGCCCGGGCATTCGCAGCAGCCCCGTTCCCTGAGTTCCCTCACACTCCCAAAGGGAGGGCTCTGCCTGCCCCTGGGGTCAGCCCCTCGTCCTCTCTCCACCATTTCTGAAAAGGGAGGATGGAACCCCAGCTTTTGTGATGGGCCAGCCAGCAGAACTGCTTCTGTTGTGACAACAGCCGCCTCCCGCCCCCTCTGGCTGAGCCCCAAGGTCTCCAGGCTCCTGGGCGCCACTAGAGAGGCAGGGCCTCCAGGGCTGCTCTGGGCCTTGGGCTTGGCCTTGGGCTTGGCCTTGGGCACCCAGTGTTCCCGGTCCCAGGGGCTCCAGGGGAGGTGGCAGATCCTGAGGGCACCCAGACCCGAGGGGCGCAGGCCACATGTCAGATAAGTGATGTTAGATGAGATACCGTCCCTGATGGTGCCTGGTAGTCTACAATGTACCCTCCGAATAAGGGAGACAGTGATGAGAGCCGTTATTGTAACTGCTATAATTAGCCACATTACCATAATCAGCTTAGAGAGGGGAGAAGGCCTGAATTGGCGGGGAGGACGTGGGGAGCAGGTCAGGTGACTGGACCTGAGCCAGAGCCAGTCGGGCCCTCCCGGGTCCCTTTCCTGGACCAGAAGCCCCTCCCGTGAGCCTGGGTGGGAGGGGCCCAGGCTCGAGGCTCCGGCTGGCCGAGCAGGGTTCTGGATCGCTATGTGCTCTGACGTGGGGGGTCAGAAAGGGTCACTTGGGAGTGCCGGTGGTCCTTTCTTGGGATCCACTGTCCCCCATCTGTGCCCCAGTTACCCAGGGGACCAAGCACACCTCTCACCCCTTGGGGTCTCAGCCTAAGGGGCTCTCATGTGAGCCTGCAGCAGGCCCGTGGGCGGAGCAGCTGGGGCACAGGAAGGTGGCATCCCTGGCCCAGGCTGGAAGCTAGTGTCCAGAGCAAGAACTAGGATGCAGGAGGGGTCTGGTCTGCGCCCTCCCCTGCAAGGGTCCGGGATGGGGCTCCTCCCCACCCCCCTGCCCAGGCTGCCCCCCTTCGACTCCTGGCTCGGCTGCCCTGCTAGAAAACCTCATTAAGCAGAGAAGGTCCTTCCTGCCAGAGGCTGCTTCAGGGTCCCCCGGAGGGCGGGCCTCATCCCAGAGTTTCTGATCCTGTAGGTCTCCGTGGGGCTGGGAGTTGGAACGAGTTCCCAGCTGATGCCCCTGCTGCTGGTGGCCCAGGACCACCGCTCCATCCGCTCCATCCAATGGGGAAACAGCTGCCCCCACCTGCTCACTGGCCTCTAACCCCACCCCAGCCTGGGGAGCTGAGTTGGCCCCCTTGTGCACTGACCCTGTTCCATTTCCGGGGTGCCCCCCCTCTGCCTCCCTGCTGGGAGCTCTGTCCGTGCTGAACCTCTAAGGAACTGGGGGTGGCATGGAGAAGGGGGTGTAAGTAGGTCAGGATTGTGCTTTCATTTTTTTTATTGCTCTGTTCCCTACGAAAAGACATCAGGAGGGAAGAGAGGGCCTGGTGCATGTTACCGGCTTTGTTTTTTTATCCAAGGAGGGATTTAAGAAAATAGAGAAGTTCAAAATGTAGAACTATGGAAGGGGGGAAAGTGGTCTTGCAGAAAAAGTTTACGGGTCTTTTACAACGCTTTGCCCTCACGTTCATGCCACAGGAATATGAAAACGTCACATAGCATGAGGTTTTCGCGAAGGTTAGCATTTAATAGTAGCGCCTTCTGGAGCCCTGGCAGCAACACACGTGTACATTGTTCTTCCCGGAGTAACCCAGGACAGCTTATCAGGGTGAGGTTTACTTTCCGTGTTGACTTTCAGGCGGTTCTTGTCCCTCCGTGAAGCCTCACGCCGCCAGATCGCTAAGGTGCGGGCGCCTCTGCACCCTGGTATCTCGGAGCGCCAAACCCACTGGCGAGAACCAGGAACAAGCCGGAGAACGGAGCCGGCCGCTGACAGTGAAAAAATAAAACAGCAAGACAAAGGGCTATTCTCCTTGCTGGAACCGGGAACTCAGAGAGCAGTGCAGATGTGAAAACCCGCAAAGCTGAGCCGCTGTCCCACCCCGCCCTAAACAGGGGTGTGGTCAGCTTCCCCTGCTGAGCGCGGACTGTGGGAAGCGCCTGCCCCTTCTCCTGAGTCATTTTATCTTCCCTCCGGGCCTGGGGTCAGCCACGCTCCCCCTTCTAGCCAGTTCCGCTTGTTGGTTTTAGAGTGACAGCCTCAGATCAGCAAAGCTCTTCTTCCCCTTGGTGCCGACACACCGGCCTCGAGGAGGCCCGGAGGGAGGGATGCGCTGGGGGCTTGTGGGTGGCGTCCCTGGGTCTCACAGGGACCCCAGGTCTGAGCTGCCTGAGCTGTTTCGGCGTCTTTCCGCTGCCGAGCTCTGTGTGTTCCTTTCTGTCAAAGCGAGGACGGTCCCTGATGTCGTTCTTCCCTCTCTGCCTTTGAATGGCAAGTTGCTCTCCTCGGAGTCCACTCGACTCTAGGCCCAGCCAGGGGACGGGAGCCTGTCCGTCCACCTGCAGGACAGATGGGCAGGGCAGGGCGTGAGCACACAGAGAAGGGGCTGGTGTCCCCCTGCACGTGTCCAGGAGGCAGGGCTGGGCTGTCTGTCATTTCGACGGTCCACTGTCTGCCTTCCCTCAGGCTCAGGAATTATCGCCGTTGCTAGGTGGACGGATGGCAGGCCTTTCTCTCATGGGGTGTTCCCAAACCCTGTTGGGGGGACAAAAGGTCGGGCAGCAGCAGAGGGGACTCTTCAGCTTAAACATGTGGTTCTCCATTTGAAAAAAGAACTCATTATCCAAAGTGTTTAAAGTTTTAAGAGAATCTGCAAAGAAGAAACCTGGGCATTCGTTCATTTCTCCGTTAGAGTAAGGTGCTGGGCCTGGAGCCCAGGGCCTGGTTCAGGCCAGATCGGGGCCTGTCCCCTGGACGCAGGGACAAAAGGGCTGGGTGGGTCATGGGGCTTCTCTCGTCCATCTTCCCCTGGGCAGCAGCCCCCCGAGCCCTCCAGGGCGGGGGGCGGCAAGCATGCAAGGCATGCTGGTCCGTGCCTGAGCCGCTGTCCCCCGCCACTCACAGGCCTTCTCCTGAGTCAGAGCCGAGGGCTGGGCCTCACCAGCTGCCCTCCACCCGGGCCAGATCCCCAACCTCAGCCTCTCCCTAGGTGTCCAGAACCACCCAGAAGATGATGGTGGACCTGGAGCAGCACCTGGCCCGGCTTAGTGAGATCTTTGCCACGCGGGGCGATTACCTCCAGACACTGAAGTTCCTGCAGCAGATGGCCAGCAACATCATCGTCCAGCTGTCGGGAGTGCCTGTGTGGACAGGGGTCACGGCCGAGCTGACGGAGCTGGCCGACCAGACTGGCTATGCGGAGCACTACAGGTGAGGGGCTGGTGGGGGCAGGGGTGGGGCAGAAGGGCTTCCCTGGCTTCCTTCTTCCAAGCCTGCGTCTTGGGGCCCAGGCAGGGAAGTGCCACCAGAAGGTCATAACAAGCCCTTAGCTGCAGTCAGACAACGTGAGAGCTTTGGGGGGCCGAGGGGTGGGCACGCGTAACAGCCTCCTGGCACGCAGCGTGGCGCTCCCCGGGACGAGCATTCTCCCCCACAGGGGCTGGGTCAAGTGCAAGTGGTTTGTATGTTCCTCACCTGCCAAGGTGTATGGGGCAGGACACCCTGCATGTACAGGCTCAGCTGAGGGATGCAGGGGTCAGGGGTCAGGGAGATGCAAGTGCAGGGGTCAGAGCTCTGTGTGGCCGCTCTGCCTGCACAGAGCCTCCCCGATGGCAGTTGCTTCGCAAGCCCAGAGACGCCCCGGCCTGAGTGCTGGGGGCTGCAGGAGACCAGCGCGCCTTTGCCCCGTGCTCAGGTGCGCACGCTCACACCCACGCCATCTCTCCCTCGGGGGTCTGTTTATGTCTCCCCTGCCTCCGCATTCCTCAGACCCCATCCCAGGTGAAGACGCTGGGCACAGGTCAGCTGACCAGGGGCCAGCTGCCCTCCCCTCCCCGCTTACACAGGGTCTGGCGAAGGTCACTCCGCGGAGAGCCAAGGAGGGAGGCAGCGGTCTGGGCTTTGGGTGTCTGCTGGCTGAGGGTCGGCATGCGCTCGTGAGGCGCATGTCACCGCACCGGAGCCCAGTGTGGAGGAGGCTGGTGCTGTGAGGGCGGAACGGATACTGAATCCTGACCAACAAGTACCAGCTCTCTGGAGCCCCTCCCCACCCTTGGTTGGCTCCTTTTTACGCCCTTTGCAAAGGTCAGAGCCTTTATGCCAACATTGCACAACTTACTCCGGTTTTCTGGATTCATTTCCCCTTTATGAGAAAGCCCCAACCCAGGCTGGATGAAACAGCAGAAGCTACTCCTGGTGGCCGCTGACCAGAGCCTCCCTGCCCTGGGCTCTTGCGTCCCCCAGGGCAGGAGACAGCAGGGCCCTGAGGAGGGGGAGCCCGTGAGGTCCCCGGTCGGGATATCACTCCCCATCTCCCCCCACTCTGCAGCACATCCAGCCCCTGCATTCCCAGGTGTCATGGATGGCTGGATTGAGAGGCACCTGGCCCAGCTTCCCACCAGGTGAATGCTCAAGGGCAGTGGCTCCTTTCTCCCGGGTGACAGAAAGAAGCTGTCAACTCTAAGTCTGTAACCTGTGGCCCAAAACAGTGGCATCTGCTTAGTCTTGTGACATTAGGTCCTGAGCCTTCGAAATCTTGTTGTTTCCCGAGGGGTCGGAGAGGTCAAACATGGGCATCGATTTTGACCCTGCTATTCCGTCTTAAGTGGACCCCACGTAGGGCCGTGTACACTTAAGGGCCTGATGTGGGTGCTTTGAAAATGACTAAGAGGAAATAAGTCAGAATTTCTGTATCGAAAGGAACTTATTTTTAAGGTGATTTCACTTAAAAATGGGAGGGGAGGGTGGTGCCAACGGCCCAGAAGCTATTTCAGTCTGGCTGATTGACAGGGACCCCTGGAACTCCCATCCTCAGCCCCTACCCCTTGTTCAGGTCCAGGCAGCAAAGGTGTCTTCCAAGGTGAGTGCCTGTGGCTCCTGAACCATGACAACACTCTGTCTCCTGTCCTCGCCTTCTGCTGTTTGCTCGCTCCTTCTCTCACCTGAGCTGCTCTAGAACAAGGCTTTATTTTATTCTTTGACAATTTTTTTTTAGATTGTATTTATTTTTAGAGAGAGGGGAGGGAGGAAGAGAGGAAAAGAAACATCGATGTGCGAGAAACATCGCTTGGTTGCCTCTCACGCGCCCCCTACTGGGAAACCTGGCCCGTAAGCCAGGCGTGTGCTCTGACTGGAGATCAAACCCGCAACCCTGGCGAACTGGGACGATGCTCCAACCAGCTGAGTTGCCCGGCCAGGGCCAGGGTATCTCAGTTATTTTGTTCTTGAACTAACCAGCCTCAGGGGCTGGGTCTCCTCCAGACAGCTTCCCCATTTTTGCTTTTTGGATGGTTCTAAAGCACAGCCATCCAGCTAAGCAATTATATTTTAGCACTTTTATTCAAGGCCTGGCTAAGTATTAGAGGCAATAAAAAGCCTGAACAGACTACCCTCTTGGAGAGGCTTCTCCCAACGGAGTGAGCAACTGAGAGCTTCAACAGAGGCCGAGGTGGGAGGGGTGGGGGAGGCGGGGCCAGAGAGGCTTCCTGAGAGCCCCGTTCCGGGTTGGAAGCACATCCCTGGGGCATCACCCGGCGGCTCCTCTGGGCAAACGCATCTGCCTCATAGAGCTGTTCCAGGAACTCCTTACAGCTCGAGGTAGGTGCAGCTGCTGCACAAGGCGCCCAGAGGCAGCCCTCCTCCCGGACAGTGCCTTAGAAGCAGTCTAACTTGATTTCCTGCTGAGGGGGAGAGAAGTAACGAGAAACCTTTGGGTTTGAAACATGAAACCAGGACTTGGAGAGGGGCCTGGTGGGCTGGCCTTGTCTCTTGCAGGAAGGCTGGAAGAGGTGGAGAGCGGGCCATTCCTGGGCCAGCCTCCCCTGCCTCGGCCTCGGTGTTCCCGTCTGTGAATGTGGGATCCCCACACCAGCTGGGTCCCCCAGGTTCCTTCCAGCTCTGATGCCGATTCTAAGAAAACCGGCTCCTGGTGGCCTCGTCCTAGCAGAGGACGAGCACTTGTCCCAGAGCCCCCAATTCCATTCCTGGGCACCTGGCAGGGGGTGAGCGTTTCGATCAGGCTCCCTTGGGGACAGGAAGGATGTGCTTGGCTGCCAGGTGGCCTCCAGCGTGCTCCCGCCCCCTAGGAACCCCGCCGTCCCTTTCTCCCAGCTCCATCGCACTTCCTCCCCACACTCCAGGCTCCTTTCCCTCTGTATGGTATCGGTGAAGCCGAACAGCAGTGCTGGGGAGAAGGGGTCAGTGAATTTATTTGGCTCTTGCATTGAGAAAAATAATGAGTACAAGACTTCCCTTTTGGGGACTGGGAGAAGTCTCTTCTCCGCCCCACATCCCCACTCCGGGCACGTGTGATAATGGAGGGTCAGCAGGCCTGGGGGCAGCTCTTCGGGCCTGCTGGATGGGGAGTTTTGTTCTGCTCCACCTGAGCACCACCCCCCTATGTTCCTCCCAGGTGGCTTTCCTACCTCCTGCTCTTCATCCTGGACCTGGTCATCTGCTTCGTTGCCTGCCTGGGACTGGCCAGGCGCTCCAGGTGTCTCCTGGCCTCGTGAGTAGCCCAGCCTGCGGGCCTGAAACAAAGATCGGGCAGGCGTGTGGAGCAACGGTACCCATGGTCAGAGAGACGCAGTGGGGGAAACAGCCTGAAGCCACCAGCTTGTTCTCTGGGCACCAAGCGAGGACTGGGCTTTCCTCGCTGTGTCCCTTCCCTCTGGGGCCTGCCCAAGCAGCAGAGCCTCCTGCCGTCCCTAACCAGGACACCCCCCCCCCCAGCTAGTGCCCTCTCAGCTGTCTCTGCAGCCCAGGGACCTAATGCCAGGGCTCAGGTTCGTCTCCCTGTCCCAGAAGTCAGCAGGGGCCAGCGAAAGCAAGTTCACGCTGAAGTTGGTGGGCTGACAGCCATCCGGGGGTCCCCTGCCCACCGACCTTTGCCTGGATCCAACCCACGGCTGCCTCTCTTCCAGGATGCTGTGCTGCGGGCTGCTGGCCCTGCTCCTCAGCTGGACGTCCCTGGCCGCAGACGCTGCTGCAGCAGTGGTAGGTTTGGGGGTGGGGGTGGGGGTGGGGTTGGCCTGACCAGGACCATCTCAGGTGGGTGGCACATCAGTGTGTGCTGTCCAGCATCCCTACGGCAGGGTCAGCTTCTGGCCTCCATCCCTAAGCCAGAATCCCAGAATCTCAGAACTGAAGGGGCTGAGCTCTTCCGCACCAGGCCTGTCACTCTTTATGAGAGACACGGCCCAGAGAAAGGAAAGGGGCTTCCACAAGATCATGAAGCATTTAGGGCCAGAGCCAAGGGAGGACATCGGAAGCCTATCCCTTTGTCACCCTGCTGGCCTGTTCCCAGCCACCTGCTCACTGCTTGTAAGGACGTGCACCAGTGACCAGGTGACTTCTCTCTGCTTCTGGTGGGGTGGGCGGGGTCTGACCCTCAGACTGGAGGAGCCCCCCACCCTGGCTGCAGCTGCGCACCCCGGAGCACTGGGAATGTGGGAGGTGGCATGTAGCTGGCTCCGCCCCTTGCCCTTGGACTCACACAGAGTCTGACACACAGGGATGCGAGTTCATGGAGGTGGCGCCTCAAAATGTTAAAAAGCAAAAAAGCACAGGCGGGGGAGCTTCCTATGGAGGCATTTGGGTTAAGCTGTGTGCACGAGTCACTCATTCATTCATTCATTCATTCAGCTGTTGCTTGGCTCTGGGGCAGCAATGGTGCCAGGTGCGAGGACGGGTTCTTGGCTGAGTGGCAGCCTGCGGAAGACAGACTTGTGGGCGGAGAGTCGCGGAGGTGCATGCCAGGGGGTGGCAGGATTTACCAGGGGATCCCAGGGAACCCCTAGCCAACTCTAGGGCCACAGACTGACCCTGTGCCCGGCGTCTGTTCTGCCCGAGCTCCCTGCAGATAGAAGAATGGGGCTCCCACTGGAAGCCCCCTCTACCCAAACTCCAGCCGCACCCAGTGGCCGGGGGCTGGCCGGGAGCCGGCCGGGAGCTCTGGCCTTGGGCAGTTTGCCCCATGGTGCCCACAGAATGAATGGATCCTGGTGCTGCTTGGCACATGGCAGCTTTCGGCAGAGCTAATTCAGAAGGGAGAGGTGGCAGGCAGCTCCTGTGCAGTGTCTTCCCGCCAAGCACGCAGTGTCCTCTTCGGGCAGGAGGGAGAGCTGGACAGGCATGAGCCTGTGTCCCAAGGGCGGGGACCGCTTCAGATATAGGGAAAGGCAGTTCGGATGGCAGGCACTGAGCCCAAAAGCATCCTGACATCATCGGGAACGGGGAGGGCTGTACACAGTCCAGGGAGTGACTGCTGGCAGAGCTACAGGCCAGCTGCCCGGCCCCCTGCCTCTCCTCGGGGACAAGGGACGCTCAGGGAGGCTCCCAGTGGTGTGCCTCTCTGGGGCCCCTCCTGCCGCCCGGGCAGCCTCGGCCTCCTGGAGCAGTAGCAACGTCCAACTTGCCCCCGTAAGCTGCCCTTTGGGAAGCAGCCCCCTCCTGGCTCCTTCTCACTGGGCTTTGGTGTCCAAGGAAACCAGAGGCGATTTAATCTCCCAGCTGGGCACTGTGGAATGCAAGGGCTGGAGAGAAAGGCCGTTCCCCTGGCTGGTTTGGTCGGCCCCTCTGTGCCAGAGCCAGTGTGAATGAGCCTTTGATTGGGCTGCATGTTAATAGGGAATGGGGTGAGCGGGAGCCGGGAGCCGGGAGCCGGGGAGGGAGAGGGAGGTGGACTGTTCGGGCAGGCAGCCTTTGTGTGGCCTCCTAGCTTTTGACAGACACTCTGCCCTGCCTGGCCCCCCGCCCCCGGCCTTTGCTGTTCCCAGAAAGAACCTCCCCAGGGAGGGATGGGGCAACAGGAGCTTTGGCTGCACACCAGGGCTAACTTGAGGGGGGCTCCCTAGGAATCCAGGCACCCCCTCCCAGCCGTGCAGCCCTGGGGGAGTCACAGCGGTCCCCCAGCCCTCGGCTTTCCCCTGCGTGGGGCGAAGCGGGTCACAGCCCTCGCCACAAAGGCTTGTGGGTGTGGCGAGGTGGGTGGCCAGTCCGTGGGAGGCACACAGGAAATGTTCGGTCAACAGTAGCTACCACTGGTTACCACACGGTTCCTGTCCTTATGTGAGGGTCGAGCTGAGTCCTTCAGACTGTCACCTCTGCTCTCAGGAGCTGCCTGCAGGTTCCGCCACCACCTGGGCTGGGCACCCGGTAGCTCCTCCACCTGCCCTGACTCTGCTCGGGCCCCTTTCTCTCCCCACCCCACCCTCATCCCCGTTGCCTGCGCAATGCACATCCAGGCCCATGTCCTCGTTGGCAGGGAAGTTGAGTCCTCATGGGAGAGTCTGGAGGGCAGGACTGGCCTGAGACGGGGACAGGGAGGCCACGTCCCCGGTGGAGCCTCTGACAGGGCCTCCTGCCCTTCTCTGAGTCCCAAACTTCTTGGGGTGACCCAGACCAAAATGGCGGCCTTGCTTTCTCTCCACCCCCATCAGGATGGCTCCCCTCTCTCTGCCCTCTCTCCAGTGACAGGGTGGGGTGCACCTGGGCCGGCTGGTGCTGTGGCCCTGATGTAGAGCAGTAAACCAGTCTGGTGGCTGACGCACACCAGCAACTTATGTGTAGAGTGTGTGGAGAAGGCTTCACAGATTGACACCCCCAGAGTGAGGGGGGCTTGATGCCAGCAAGACAGAACATGAAACAGAGATGAGCAAATGACTCCCCGACACCCTTCCTGCAGCCTACCCTCACCCCTCCCAGAAGAGGCACCAGAAACGTGGGATACTTTACGTAGATTAATTCATAAGGGGACTGGTATTTTTCTCTCTGCATTATAGAGGAGGAACCTGAGACACAGAAAGAATGAGTCACTCGCCCAAAGTTACAGAGCCAGGAAGGGACAGAGCCAGGACCCAAACCCAAGGGGGCTGAGTTGTCTGAGTGTTCTCGTCCGCCTGGGACAGAGCCCAGAGGTCCAAGTGGCTGGGGCGCAGGGGCCCCCCGCAGGGCCCTGGTGCCATGACCTCGCCCACCCCTTACCTCTCCCTGGCTTAGGGCGCCAGTGACTTCTGCGCAGCTCCCGACACCTTCCTCTTGAACAGGACGGAGGGCCAGCTCAGTGCAGGTAAGGAGCTCGCCGGCCTCTGGTCAGAGCCACTCTGGCCGGCCCAACTGTGCACTGCCCACCCATTTCAGCCCAGTCATCACTCAGTGCCTCCCAAACCCCACACTCCGGGACCAGCGCACCTTTGGGCCATTTCGTAGAACCTGCCTCCTTGCAGGGCTCGGGAGTGGCCTGGCCGCTGCCTGACCTTGTCTTTGCCTTGCAGAGGTGACCCGTTACTACCTGCACTGTGGTCAGCACGTAAGCAGCCCTTTCCAGCAGGTACGGCCCGCCCTGCCCACAGTCCCCTTCATCAGCGAGCTCTCTCTAGACCCGCAGCCCCGGCCCTGACCGGGAAGGTGGAGGTGGCTGGGTGTGCTTTGCTTCACGGTGGTCCTCTGAGGGGGGCCGCGCTTTTGGTCAAGTGTTTCCCACATGTGCGCCCAGCACCCAGGGTGCCGTTAACACTCAGATGCTGTGAAGCAGGTCTGGGATGGGGCTGAGAGCCTGCATTTCTCACAGGCTCCAAGGCGCAGCCAGTCCGAGGTCCACTTTAAGAAGCAAGAGGCCTCTCAAGAAGCCTGAGGGATGAGGGGAAGCTCTCCTGCAAGCAGGCAGGGCCATAGGCCAGGGTGTGAGTGCAGGTGCAGTGGGGGAAGGGGGCTGCAGAGGAACGGGCCCTCGGCAGCTGGGGGGCTTGGGAAACGAAACCTCACCGTGGGGCTGCGCTCTGTCCTGGCCCAGGCACTGACCATCTTCCAGCGCTCCCTGACCGCCATGCAGATCCAGGTGGCGGGCCTGCTGCAGTTCGCTGTGCCCATGTTCCCCACGGCAGAGGTGAGGCGGTCTCCCCAGCATCCCCGCTGGAAGGGGGGAGCCCCAGGGCTGGGGTGTCGGAGAGCCGGGCTGTAGAGCGTTCTCTCCCCAGAGTCTGGCTCCTTCATTTGGCTTTAAAGGTTGCTGTTTGTGGTTTTATCCACAAGCCCTGCCCCACCACTTCGTTTTTGTCTGTCTGTCTGTCTGTCTGTCTGCATGTCTGCCTCTTTCCTTCCTCCTGCTTCAGAATGAGCTGCTCAGAATCCAGCTCCTGTTAAACTCCTCGGAATCCAGCCTTCAGCAGCTGACAGCCATGTTGGATTGTCGTGGGCTGCACAAGGTGCCGGCCGGCCCTGGCGGGGTGGGGGAGGGGGGCACGCGGGGGTCGGGACGCCCTGGCTGGCCACGCGTTCCCAGAGAAGCCAAGAGGGGCTGGAAGAGAGATCCCCTGGGCTCCCCACAGGCCTGGGCAGTGGGGAGGAAGCAGGACAACGGGAAGGTGGGAGAGGTGCTCGGCTTCTTGATTCTCTCCAGTAGCTGAGACAGGGAGACCCAGTGAAAGTACCAGGTAGCAGGGGCAAGAGGTAGCAGGGCTGGTGTGGAACACTGGTGATGGCCATCTGGTCAACCCACTCACCTCCTTGGTTGCAAGAGGGGATCCCAATCTCATCGCCAGGGCCGTCTGTCCAGGAATGCAAACTGTCAGACACTAATGCAGGGAACATCCTGGGAGTATGGGAGCCCTCCGCACCCCGCCCCCCCCGCCCAGAGCAGTACGCCAGCTCTCCCATCTCGGGCGGATGCAGGGCAGACGGCCGTGCTCACGGTCGTGGCTGCCGCTGACTGAGGACTTGGGTCCGCGCCCCACCTTGTCCTGCCCACGTTGTGTCCGACGTGCCCTCCAGTCCTCGCAGTGCCATCATCTCATGGGGGATTTCGCAGAGGGGGGAGTGTCTGTGTGGATGGATAGGTGGAAAGATCGATGGCTCTGTCTGTGCGTGTCTGAGGATAGCTGATAGGCAGACAGACAGACAGGCAGGCAGGCAGATAGCGTGCGCGTGACTCACTGAGGATTCCAGAATTGCTAAGTCAAGCTTGGGTGTCGGGTCCTGGCTGTCTGACTTAAGAGCCGAGAACACGGGCATCACCCCAGACCCTCTTCCCCTCCCGGCCCACGTCCAGCCAGTCCCTCCACCCGCGCTGGCAGCTACCCTCTCAAACATGTCCCAAGTCTGTCCGTATCGCGCTCTGCAGCTCCCGCCCTGGCTCCGGTTTCCTGCCTGGTCTCCCGTGTTCTCCCACCCGTGTCCCCCCACCCGTGTCCCTTTGTGCAGAGCAGCCAGAGTGGTTTAAATTAAAAGCAAACTGGATCACGTCCCTTCCACCCCCCCCCCCGCACCGCACCTTCCCGTCATGGCATGATAAACTGCGAGCTCCTCCCCTGCCCTCCGGACCCAGAAGGAGCCGGCACCAACCCAGCCGCCTGTCTCCTGTTGGCCTTGTTCCCTTTTCCTGAATCTGCGGAGCTTGTCCCTTAGTGTCACTGCTCAAGGTGCCATCCGCTCCGTCCTGCCCGCCCCGGCCTCAGAGTAAACGCCCCCCTCTTCTGGCTCCCCCATCCAGACCCCCACAACCTGGCTGTCCTTGTTCAGAGCTGACCCTCCAGTGCCCAGCACACAGTAGGTGTTCAGCAAATGTCTGTAGAGTGACTCCAAGGAGCCCCATTGTGTTGGGCTCCAGAGGGTGGGCCCTTAATGGCTGTCAGGGTGTGAAGGCGGGCAGATCCGGGGCCAGGCTGAGGGGGAGGGGCTTCTGGAGACAAGCGCAGGCCCAGACTGCACCCCGCTCCCTTCCAACTGTGTGTCCCTCCTCCTCCAGGACTACCTGGATGCCCTCACTGGCATCTGCTATGATGGCATCGAGGGCTTGCTCTTCCTCGGCCTCTTCTCCCTCCTGGCCGCCCTGGCCTTCTCCACCATGGCCTGCTCGGGGCTGCGGGCCTGGAAGCGCTTCACCACCAGGTGAGCTGCCGGGAAGAGACTCCCTTGGGGAGCAGGAGGGAGGCTCTGCTCTGCCTGAGCTGAGAGCTAATAGCCTGCACGGGACCAGAGCAGCCGAGGGCCTAGGCATTCAGCCCCAGCAAGCTGCCTGGCTTTCCACTGAAGCTTCCCCGAGAGTCCAGACAGACCCCCGAAAGGGGGCTCCTGGGGAGCCAGGGCAGGAGTGGGTCTGAGGATAGGGACAGCGTCCTGCCACAGCCTGGCATCCTTTGCCACTCCTCTCCTCCTCCGCAGGACTCTGTGGCGTGAGGTAAATGAGGGGAGCTTTCACTGCTGGGCGGGGCACGCCCAGCAAGCCAGGGAGCACAGGTTGTAGCACAGTCACCAGGGACCTACAGTCTCACTGGGGACGTAGACGGGGACCAGGTGGTAGATCAGACAAGAGGAAGCGGGTTCGGGAGTGTCAGTGTGCACATGGTCAGCACGGTGGGCTGCCTGGAGGAGGTGGATGTGAACTGGGAACGTGGCTGAGCGATCTGTGGGAGGCCCAACTGAGGACCATGTCTCAGAGGAAATTCAAGGACACACCTGTGGCCAGAGGGAGTGTCCTGGGCCGGGACCCCGCTGCCCTGGAGCCTCCCTCACCCTTCACGGTCGGACGTGTTCTGTGTGTCATTGTAGAGACAGAGACTACGATGACATCGATGATGACGACCCCTTCAACCCCCAGGCCCGGCGCATCGCGGCCCACAACCCACCGCGGGGGCAGCTTCACAGCTTCTGCAGCTACAGCAGCGGCCTGGGCAGCCAGACCAGCCTGCAGCCCCCGGCCCAGACCATCTCCAACGCCCCCGTCTCGGAGTACATGTACGGCAGGGGCTCCCGGGCCTACCCTCGCACGGCCTGGCCCAGGGGAGATGGGGCTGCAGGTCCGGAGAGCCGGGCGGGGAGGAAGGCATCAAAGGCGGGCGGTGGTCCCCTCACTGCAGTCTAGAATGCCTGGGAGGAAGGCAGCCACGAGCATTTAGTCACGTGACCCCTGCGCACCCACATGTGTGGGGTGAAGATGTCACCGCACGGACGCCAGGCCTTTCTCCATGAGCCCACGGGGTGGGTGTCCGGGCCGAGAATCGGCATTTCTCACAGGCCCGCCTGTGGAAGTCTGAGTCCCTTCCCCATGCCTTCCCCTCCTGAGCTCTCCTCTCGGCCCCACAGGAACCAAGCTGTGCTCTTCGGTGGGACCCCCCGCTACGAGAACACGCCACTCATCGGAAGAGGCTCCCCGCCTCCCACGGTAACCTGGGCTCCCAAAACGGGGGTGGGCAGAAGAGTTCTCGAGCCAGGTGCCTGTCGGGGAGGGGCCTCTGCCTTCACTTAGCCAGACAAGGCACTTCCCTTGCCCCTGCAGGCAGTTTGGAGGGGACCATCCAGCTGATGAACTAGGAGCACTAGAGCCCCAGGGCCACGCGGTCAGTGACAACAGGCCTGGCCCCTGAGGACCAGGATGCTCACGGGTGTCCAGCATGGGCTCCTGGCGAAAAGCACAGTGCCAGACCCAGGGGGAAGAGGCGGGACCCAGCCCCGGTCTTCAGGAAGCCTATGACCTGCGGGAGGGGAGAGGCAGCCAAGCTGCTGGCAGTAGGTCCCACCGGTACTTCAGGAGGCAGCTGGAGCCGGGAGCCATCCCCGCTGCTCCTCAGGACCTGCCAAGGCCCCGGGGGATAGGTGGCGCCGAGGCAAACCTCAGAGCAGTGGGCCTCGCCTGGCAATTGTGCCGCCCAGGGGAAGTTTGGCCACGTCCCCTGGCAGTTTGGTTGTCAAATCTGGAAGTAGCTGCTTCTGGCACCTTGTGGGTGGGGACCAGGAATACTGCTCTGCCCCTACAGCACACAGGATGACCCCCACCCCAAACAGTGACCGGGCCCCAGGGGTCCCTGTTGTTGAGGTTGAGAAACTGCTCTGACCAACCATCCATCTCTCCCTGCGTGACCCCACCTTGCAGTTTTTGCCCCGGGCACCTCCCCCACTGTACTTCTAGAAACAGCACTAGACCCGGGCCAACCTGTGGAGTCCAGGGCCCCCAGGCTGGGAGAGTGGGTGGGTGGAAGTCAGCACCTTTTATACAGCCCCCTAGCTTTTCTCTCTAACCGGAAGCCTCCTGGGTTCCTGTTCCTCGCCACCAGCTGCAGGGGACCCAGGAATGCAGGTGGATTTTCATGTGAATCTGAGCACAGATAATTAGAGCGAGTTTGCCGCTGTGAGAAATGAATCACTCAAAGCGCCGCGATGCCAAATACAAATGACTTTCAGACTGCCTTCTGCTTTGAAAGATCCAGGCCACTCTCCCTGCCGTTAGCAGGGGCGCGCAAGAACTGACCTTATTGGCAAGGCTCAAGAACAGGGAGCAAGGCCGAGTCGAGGTGGACGAGGCAGGCACCGCGGAGGGAGAGTGGACACTGTGCATTTGAGGCTGGGAGCCGGAGGCCCTGATGGTCCCCGGGGCGGGCAGCACCCGACAGGAAGCCCGCCCCGGCCACTTCAGTTCCTCCAGCCCCCACGATGCCTGTCTTTAAAACTTGGTGCCCGCCCTTCAGTGTGGCCCAGTGGATTGGGTGTCCCACAAAGCGAAAGGTCACCGGTTTGACTCCCAGTCAGGGCACATGCCTGGGCTGCAGGTTCAGTCTCTGGTCGGGGCGCGTAAGAGCGGCAACTGACCGATGTTTCTCTCCCTCTCTTCTTCCTTCCCTTCTCTCTTGAAATAAATAAAATCTTAAAAAAAAAAAAAAAAACGTGGTCCCTGACCACTGTGGCTGGTCCAGCCCCTTTCCTCAGAAATTCCCGGCTCCTTTGCTAGGACAGGGTCCAGTGTGACTGGTGACGTGCTATGACCCTGTTCCGACCGTCCCCTCCTCTCTCCCCCGCAGTACACTCCCACCATGAGGGCCACCTACCTGTCCCTGGCGGACGACCACCTGAGGCACTACGGCAGTGAGTTCCCGGCCTAGCCACCTTCCGGAGGGCGCTGCCGCCTTGACCCGCTCTGCTTTGTCACGGACTCACACGGGAGCTGCGTTTCTTCAGTGGAAACCAAAGGCATCTGGAAACTGGTCGCAGGACCGGGAGGGCCCTGTTCCCACGGAGGGGCCCCCGAGAGGCAGGCAGAATCGGCCTGGGTGCGGCTGCCCCGGGCAGACGGAAGGCCAGCCTCTCCCTCTGCCGGCCTCCTCTCCACACCGGAAGGTCCCCCAGCTGCTGGCTGTGCCTACGCTGGCAGCCTGGCTCAGCTCACCCCTGCACCCCACTCTCGCTGGGTGGGGAAGAGCAGTGAGGAGGGGCCAGGTCGGGCTCCACAGTTGCCTTGCCAGGCCTGCACCCTGCGCGCTCAGCCAGAAGGCCAGGCAACCACTCTCTGAGTGGCCTGTCTCCTCCTGGCCACGTGGATGGCAGCATTTTCCTGTAGGTAAAGGTGGAATTGCTGCTCAGGAGACGCTTTTAAGGAAGGTGATGTCCCAAAGAGACCAGAAACTGTCCAAGTTGGTCTCCCGGGGCCTGGTGGCCTCTTCGGGGCCACAGAGGAAAGGTGTTGGAGAGCTCTGCAGAGGAGGCAGGTGGCCCCAGGGCCGGGGGACAGACCCTGGTGGGTTTCTGCAGTGACGCCCAGTGGGAAAGGGGGTGAAAGCCTGCCGCATCCTGCCAGCCTTTCCGCAGCCCTCCGCTCCAAAAGTGATACTGTGTTTGTCTGCTGCAGGAAGGGGCCGTCTCAGGTACTAACACACACTTTGAACGCAACTGAACTCTCCCCCCCACCCTCCGTGTTTTAAATACTTTGTCCAAAGACTTGAACCTCATAGCACATCCAGTTTTTACAATAACCTTGGGGCTCATTCCTCACACTCGATTTGTCTGCCATTCCTTTTCAGAGTTTGCCACCACCAGCCAGCTCTTTAAGGATCTGGGAGTGGGGGAGAGGGATTTTTAAACAAAATAAAGATCAGTGCGACTTCCTGTCCTAAGCTGCACTTTGATGGGAATGTGGGTTCATCCCCTGCCCCCTGCATGCCTCCACCCCCCATCCCTTAAGGGAGGAAGGAAGGGCAAACAGCATGAACGGCCCCCTCCAGAGGAATGAATGGCCAGGCAGCGTTCCCCTCCCCCTTGTCTGCAAGTGAATTTGTCAGTAGAGGTTTTAGCAGAGCGGGACAGCTCAATAGGTGAGAAGGAGCTTGTTAACCAGGAAAAACCAATGACCCATCATTCTGCCCGCTGAGGAGCCGGAGTGAGGGTCTGGTGCTGCCAACATCCTGCCCAGTCTGAGCGCCCAGCAGTGAAGCCTCCGCAGCCTCACATGCCAAAGCAGGGGGTGGCGAGGCCTGGCACAGGGGCTCTCTGCGTTTCGGAAGAGCCCCTTTCTCATCAAAACAATGACAGCGGGGTGGGTCTCAGCCCCCACAACAGAACGGGGCCACAGGGCAGCCAGGACTCAGCTGCATTAACCATATGAACAGTCTGCTGTAAACACCCCTGTTTGTGTGGCCACGTCGTGGGCAGGTAGAAACTGTGACGACAAGCTGTTGCTTCTTAATCTTTTATTATTGGCCGCTAGAGAATTGTTTTTAACGCATGTCAACTAAACTAGAGCCCTTCCTTGCCAGATGCCCCAAGGAGCCAGGCAGGCACAGCTCTGCTTGGTGCACGTGCGCCCCCACCTGGAGGACAAATAAACCACTTGTACTAAAATGTGCGCTCCGTGTCTAATTTCTTCCGCTGCGGCGATAAGGGGGGACTGAGGGGCCCCTTTTGGCTGGGTTACGTGGTCAGAGCTTCAAAGCAGATTTCAGCAGCGATTTCATCATGAGGACTGAGAGAGGGGGCCACTGAATGAATGTTGTGGCCTCATTTGGCCCCTGGCTACTCTGCACTCGGACCTCATTTCTGCCTGTCTTTGTCCAAAGGTCTCTAACAGTCATCGCTCTTAATGTTGCTGATAATAAGCAGCCTGCATTGAACCCCTGCACTGTACCAGGAACTGTCCCAAGTATTTACATCACTTGTTCGTCAAACCCACAATAACCCTACGGGGTCACTCATTTTGCAAATAAGCCAACAGAGGTGCAGAGAGGGTAACTTGGAGCAAGTGCCAGAGCCCAGGCTGGGTGCCTCTGTGCAATGCTGTGGAGTTGGGGTGGCAGTCACACAGCGGGCTGCTGCCCCCCCACCCCCGACTCTGCCCTGGGTCCTTTCTGTTGTGGCCATTGGTCAGACTTCGGATTCTTATATGACGCGCGGGGGGCGATATGGCAGCAGAGTGGAGGCTGGGGTTATAACTCCCACGTAGTAGCTGAGGACCCTGCAGAGTGGGGAGGCAAACGACCTGCCAAATCACAAGCAAATCAATAAACAGCAGAATTCGGCATCGGCGTCACCAACCAGGGCTCAGGACTCGGGATCCCTGACTACAAAGTGTCCTGCCCAGGGTACATTTGAAGACTTGGCTACAAACGCTTATCGTGACTGGCGTTTGGCTAACTTGTTGCTTAATTTCCCTTCTAACTCCAGAGACCTCCACAGGAAGGAGGAGGGATCCGCGGCGCTTGGGTCTTTCCCCGACGCGAGGTCACGTGCTCCACTCGCCCCAGCGAGCACGCCCCGCGTCCTCCGGCCCGTCCGATTGCTAGGCAACGGGTAAACGCCGCCGCCGGGAGCCGTTTGAGCGGCGCTGGGGGCAGCCCAGCAGCTCGCGCGCTTCCCCAGCTTCTCTGCTGGCGCCGGGCCGACCGAGGTTAAGCGAGGGCGCTGGAGGACGTCGGCGGCTGAAGAGGAGAGCGGAGGGAGTGAGGGCAGGAGCCACTGAAGGTAACAATCACCGAGGAATTCCTGATGGAGGCATCCTCCAGGGATAGCTCCTACAAGTGGCGGATGCCAGGACTCGCGCACTTAGGGTGCCCGCCGCGATGGTCCTCGCTCCCCTCAGCGCCCCGGAGTCACAGGGCCCTGCGAGGTCTAAACACCTTGCCTCCTGAACTCCTACTCCCAGCCAGCGGTCCTGATACTTACGATCTGTCTCCCGGAGGGGTCAGGAGACCGCTAAAGGGTTTACAGCTGAACGCAGGGGAAACACAGCCTGCGCTGGGGTGGTGCCAGGGTGGGCGATCCAGGGAAGGCTTGCCGGTGAGAGCGGAGGGAAGGGAACTTGCAGAGAGTGAGCACCTGCTGGGCGGCAGGTCCTGGAAATGCTCCCTCCGGCTAGTCCTCAGGGCTAATCGTCGCTGTAGAGCCGGAGTCTGGTCGCTGGCTCTGTCTGGACTTAAGTGCTGGGAACTTGGACAAGGTACTTAATGTCTCCAGGCATCAGTTTTTCCATCTGTAGAATGAGGGTTGTGATAACTGTTCGGGGGACTGTGGGGGACACGCAGAGGGCCTGTGCACGCGTTCACAAGGCCTGGGGCCCATCTTTCAAAGAAGGTTTTATTTATTAATTTATTTATCTATTTACGTATTTATTTATTTATTCTTAGAGGGGAAGGAACCCACAACCTGAGCCCTTGGAGACTCAGGTCAGAGGCCCACTTTCTGACAGTTAGGAGTGGCCAGCGCAAGGACAGCTCCACTCAACTCTGCAGTGGACAGACCCCATCAGGTGACCAGCATTTAAGCCAATGAGGAGCATTGAGACCCCACGGAGTCTGTTGGCTGTGAGAGGGGGTTGGAGGGATCAAGGGCTCTTTTGGGGTGAGTGAAGAACAATTTGTGGGAGGGTCCACTGCGTTTCTAAGACTTCAGTCAGCACCAGTAAAGAACACACTTCCTTGCACTGCACCTGAGCACTTGCTTTTCACGCTTCTCCCAAGTGTGTCGGGTCTTTGAAGGCCTGAGTGGCCCGGCCAAGGTCAAACAGCCAAGGCCAGAACTTGAAGTACGGACGGCCCAGCCTGCTTTCCAACTCCCCACAGTGTTGTTCATGACCGATAGCACAGATCAGAGGGGTTCCCTAAGGCCTGACTGTTCCGCCTGTAGAGGAGGTGGTCCCGCCTCCCCCGCTCCCATCCTGGGCGGAGCAGTGTGGGGTGGGAGGAGCTTCCAGAGGGTTCCCCAGAGGGTCGAGTCCAGTAACCCAGTAACCAGTAACCAGAACTCTGGAGCAGGTGAGTCTTTGGACACTCTGGTGGTTGAGTGGGAGACTTTCTAGAAAGGCCCAAGGCTGCGTGCTGAATGATCAGATCCTTGCCTTGCCTGGCAAGGAATGTAGCCCAACATAATCACTGTCAGGATTTCCTGCTGCTTTGTGACAAACATGTTAGCTCAGTAAAAACTGGATCCTGTCAGGGGTGAGAGCTTTGGAGCCGGGCAGACCAGCTCTGCCACTTACTAGCTCCGTGATCTGGCCCCAGCCCTCAGGGCATCTCCGAGAATCGGGTTCCTCCCAAGTGAAATGGAGATTTCGTAGTCCACTCAGAGGGCAGTGGCAAGGGCTGAGCAAGGTAATGCCTAGCATGTCGTCATTGCTCAGTGAATGATTTCTTAAAATAAAGATTCAACTTCTGGACAAATCCCCTAGAACCCCTCCCCTCCACCAGATCGGGAACCTGGGGCCGTGCCCCTCCCAGGGAGACCCACAGGGACCCAGGAGCAGCCGCCAGGCGGGACCCCTCACTGCACACTCTCCCTCTGCCCCTGCAGTGGCCGCTACCATGGAGATTGTGTATGTGTATGTGAAGAAGCGAAGCGAGTTCGGCAAGCAATGCAACTTCACCGACCGCCAGGCAGAGCTGAACATCGACATCCCGCCCAACCCCGAGCTGGCCGAGCTGTACGTGGAGCGGAACCCTGTGGACACGGGCATCCAGTGCTCCACCAGCATGTCAGAACACGAGGTGGGTCCCTGCCCTGGGCCTGGCCAGCAAGGGTGTGGTCTGGGTGACTCCCGCCACCTGGAGGCCAGGTACAGTGAACCGCTGTGTGTGCTGGAAGTGTGGGGGCGGGATCGCCCCACGATGGCCAGGGGCAGACCCAGCACCCAGCGGTCCCATGCTGTGGATGTCCCCAACGCCACTGAATCGCACACCTCCAGTATTTAAAGTGGTGGAATTCATGCTGCGTATATGTTACCACAATGTGTAAAGCGGGGAACAATGGAAAGGAGGCACGCTGGTAGGTTTAGGGGTTAAAACTGTGTCTCTGCCCTCCTCCCTGCCGCAGAGAATGGGCAAAGCAAATCCAGACTCTTAATGGTTCCTATGTTGCATTCCTGAGACATCGTGAACGGTGGGATGGAGAAGGATATTCCCTTCCTCCTCCTTCGGGATCTCACAGAACACATAGGTGAGATTCGGACAAAGCCAGAAGTGGGTTTTCCATGACCAGGAATGACGTGTGCACCGGCCCCCAGTGTCCGCGGTGTTATGGATGAGATATGAGACAAATTCACACGGACTCCCGAGTCCTGTGGAGGAAAAGGGACGGCACGGCTACTCTCTCCAGGGGAGAGCGCCCTTTGCCCTTGCCCTGACAGACTTTTATTGGGTTCAGTTTGCACAGGAATACAGGTAAAGCTCATTAATCGTTGTCAGGCGGTAAGGATCAAACAATAGATAGCATACAAAGAACTAGAGGGCCTATTCTGTCAGAGTCTGTTAGGGGCTGCATCACCTTCTGTCATTGTTTCAGGCTTAAGTCAGGCAGGAGAAGTAAGGCAGCCAAGAGATTAGGAGACTCCTTGCAGACAGAATGAGGACCCAGGCTGTCAAAGCTGAGGGGTGAGGGTCCAACACCCCCTTTTGCTGTAGCACCTCAAGTCCTTCCCTGGGGCCTCCATGTGATTGTGCCTGTCTTAGGTTGTTCCCCCTTGGGGAATCTTACCCATCATTGGCTAACCAATCAAGCATTGGGGGCCAGTTATGGATGAAGTAAAGTGGTCAGAGGCGGCACCCCTGCCAGGGAGATAAGCTTCATCTCCTCAGTGGCTTATGGTCCCAAGGTCTCTCACTCAGCCTTAGCCATGGGGGGTTACAGCTTCTGCAACCAGGCAGGGTGGTTCCCAACACAGGCATCAGTGGCAAAGCTGCTGGCTCCACAAAGTAGCATGTCCATGGCTGCCTGTGAGTCCTGAGAACCAATGACCACCTTCCTGGTCCCTGAAAATCTTGTGGTTTTGGCCAAAGACACTTCACGGGCCCATCCCTGGGCACTCAGGGCTCCGGATCCTGGGCTGCAGCTGTGGCTAAAAGCTCACACCCGGGGCTCTCTGTCCAGGCCAACACAGAGCGAATTGAGATGGAGACCCGGGGTGTCAACCACATCGAGGGGGGCTGGCCCAAGGATGTGAACCCCCAGGAGCTGGAGCAGACGATCCGCTTCCGGAAGAAGGTGGAGAAAGACGAGAACTACATCAACGCCATCACACAGCTGGGCTTGGTGAGGCTCCCTGCAGCTCTAGCGGTCAGAGCCCCTGCCACCCCTCTGCATCCTCAACCGCGTGTCAAGCCCTGATGTGCCAGGGCCTGTGCTCAGCCCTTGCAGCTACTCGGGAAAACAACACAAGTTACCGTGGGGGCCTTCTGGCTGGGAGCAGGCAGACAGTCCCACCACAGCCGACCTGAGGGGAAGGTGGGGCGCTGCGGGGGCTGAACAGGCTTTAGAAGGAGTCTGGAAGTGGCCCCTTGAGGCAAAGAGAACCCCCCAAGAATCCCACCCACCAGCTACCTGCCAGTAGGGAACAGTTCGTTCATTCGACACATTCAGTCCAAACTTCTGGAGCCAGGCACAGTAAGAGAGTGCAAAAATAAAATTCACATACATCCTGCTCCAAAGAGTTTATAATCTGCCAGAGGTCAAAGACAGATACAGAGAGAGCACCACAGGGTGTAGAAAAACATGCTGTAAAAGACGAGATGACTGGCCATTTTGCCTCATAAGGAGAGAGAGTTGATTTCCTGCTGAAGGGATCAGGGAAGGCTTCCTGGAAGAGGTGGCACTTGAGCTGGGGCTTTTCCATGATGGACATTTGGAATAATGGGGAGGGCTTTCTGGGTGAAGGAGCCAAAAGATGGGTGCTCTGTGTGGAACCGCGAATACTTCTGTTTGGCTGGAGCCCTGTGTCTTCACCTTGTTGTCACTGTTGTCCCCAAGGAACCTTTTTAGACATTCTTTTCCTAATTGCCTCCCCCCATGAAATTCCAGTTCCCAATGCCATAAGTACGCCCTG
Source organism: Anoura caudifer (assembly GCA_004027475.1). Classification (NCBI taxonomy): domain Eukaryota; kingdom Metazoa; phylum Chordata; class Mammalia; order Chiroptera; family Phyllostomidae; genus Anoura; species Anoura caudifer. Next base: position 115,852 of record PVKU01003016.1, on the reverse strand, counting down.
CATCTGTTCATGTACTCTGTGTATATCTGGGCTTTGTACATAAAAGGTAATGTTATTTTACCACTGAGAATCAATTTTCACCCCACTGAAAATGCATGGGCTGGCAGCGGGGGAAGGACCCCCCTCTACCGCTAAGAACCCCCAGTGTGTCCCCTCAGATCATGGAGCACTGCATCAAGCAGAATAATGCCATCGACATCTACCAAGAGTACTTTGATGACGAAGACACGGTGGAAGTGACAGAAGAGGCCCCGTCAGCTAAAACCATCAATGTTTTCAGGTATTTCCGGAGTCCGGCCGGTGCTGGCCAACCCCCACCCCCTCTGCAGGTGGGTGTCCCAAACATGACTCCATAAGCAAGCTAGAACTTAATATTTTGTTTCCATTTTTATTATCAGCTTTTATTTATGGTTCATATAATTGGTTTTCTGATTCGGGGAGTCTTGTAAACTTTGTTTTCAAAATAAATTTCTCTGAGTGAATGCTTAAGCAAGCTTAAACATGTTTGAATGTTTTCAAGAACAGATTTAGTAAGTAAGACATGTGGGGAGCCTTGCACTGCAGCTTCCTGCCCTTTGCTCTCCCCTAAAGGGATCCCCATGAGATCAAGAGGTCGGCCACACACCTGTCCTGGCACCCCGACGGCAGCAAGAAGTTGGCAGTGGCCTATTCTTGCTTGAATTTTCAACGGGCGCCTAAGGGCATGAGCTACGATTCCTACATCTGGGACCTGGGTGAGAACCGGAAAGGCCCAGTGGCCAGGGACAGCTGAGGGAGAGGGCGGGAGGAGCCGTGCGGGCTGGGGGCCCCAGGGGAGGGACCAGGGGCCAGGAGGACCACGCAGCCATATCGGGGAAGCAGGTAACCCGCTTCATCACCAGATCTGTACGTGGGTCATTCGAGACCAGACCCCACAAAGTCTCCATTCTGGGCACCTGAAGAGCGAATCAGATAGAAACCCTGGTAGACTGAGAAGGGGCCCAAGGGGGAGGGGGAGGGGACTCACTTTCCAAGTGCTCATCCTTAATTCATGGCCAATAGGAGCAGCGTGCCCCCCTCCCCAGCTTCGCCCTCCCAGAGCAGGGACCTTTGTTGACCGAGGGGCTCACTCCAAGGGCAGAGCCTGGCCATGGTGGGTGTCACGCTCTCCGAGGTCCCTCATTGCTGTCATTGAGAAAATGGACGTAAGCCGTTATCAGTGGGGGCGGATGCCGGGCACAGAACCGAGCACCGCACACTCTCGAGCAGCTCGGCGGGCTGTGGGGCGGGCCCACCGTTACTCTCAGAACACAGACCGGAGAACCTCGGGTCAGACCTCCGCTCCACACTGATCCTGGGAAGCGGACTTGAATTACAATGACACGTGCACACACACACAAGTGTGATTCCCCCAAATGAAACCATGGGAAGGGCGTCTGAAGTCAGTTCTGCCCATGGGGCCCCGGGGGGAGCGGCCAGAGAAAGGATTCCAGGCTCCCCCCTCCTGCTGGGCCCCACACTTTCCTTTCCAGGCCTGGTGGGATATTCTGGGATTTCTCCCCCTGCTTTTCAGAAAACCCCAACAGGCCTGAGATTGTCCTGAAGCCGTCGTCTCCTGTCATCACCTTGGAGTACAACCCCAAAGATTCCCACGTGCTCCTGGGAGGCTGCTACAACGGGCAGATCGGTAAGAGGGGCCAGGTTCTTAGCCACCAGTTGCTGCGGTGAAAAGACCTTTTTCACTGGGCAAGCTCTGAGTCAAGTCGAATAGACAGCTTTGCAAGTGGGGTCTTGTGGGGGCAGGCGGCACCAGGCAGGTCAAAGAATGACAATTTTTTGGACACACCTGAGCGAGCGCCAGCCCCACAGCGCCCCCTCCTGGCTGCGGGGCTGCGGGTGCCCCAGGAAAGCAGGGTGCCCTTTTTCAAGGCTCCCGTGGGATGGAGAGAGTGGGGTCTTAAGTAGGGCAAGTTAAAATCCAGCAACACTCACTGTTCTTACCGCGAGTCAGCTGGTTTCCTTGAAACAACACTTTCTGGATTCCTGCGAGCCTTTGCCGAATTTCCAGAGTTGTGAAAAAGTCGATTGTGACAGTTTTCGCTAGTTTTCTCATTGCTTCTGTGGAGGACAAGGCCGTCAGAGGTGCTCACTCCGCTGTCGTTGCTGCTCGCACACCCAGGAAACCAAGCCTTTGGATGGCTAGCGAGATCAGAAGAGACCCACCGCGTGGGGTCTGCACGCCCACCTGGGCTCTGCGCGCCCGCCTGCCCTCCGCCGCTGGCCCTGGAGCAGCCAAACCCTCATCCCACCCCCGCCTGCACCCCAAGCCAGACTCAGTGGGCGTGAAAGGGCCTCCCTACCCTCCTGCCTGCACAGGCTCTTGGCCTCCCCTTCTTCCTTCCGTGGGGGGTAGGGGCCAGATGGGCCGGGTCCATTCTTCTCAGAAACAGTCTGTGGCCAGGCGGCCTCCTGACCTGCCGACACCTCTGATCTCCCTCTCAGACCTGCTGCCTCCGTCCTGGGGAGGCTGCCAGGTTAGGGGGCGGATGTAACCCTCCCTGCCACATCCCCTGGGTGCCAGGGCTCTGAAAGCCAGTGCTGCCATCTTTTATTCAGGAGCCCTGCCGCACCCGACAGCCCATCGCCCTCTCGGTGGCTGTCACGCCCGCCCAGGCCAGCCCCGGCTCCCGGGCTCTGCTGCCTGTAAGGACCACCAGAGCGGGACCCACCCTCGGGCTCCCCTTTGCCCAAGCAGAGCAGGCTCAACTGAGAAAACCCCTTTCCGGGCTGGGCAGGTGCAGGGCAAATGCTCTAGACTTGGATTCCATAAATCAACACTTAAGGATCAAGTACTTTTGTTGTTTGTTTTACAAAGTCGGCTTTCTTAGAAACAGCTCTGAGTAACGGGGTTGGTCCTTGCTGTTCCCTTGTGGGACAATGCAAACAAAATCTACTAGGACAAAAAGCAGATAAGCTTCGGTGTTTCCCGGTAAAGCAGGAGAGAGGGAGCGCTAGTAACGGGTCGGAGTAAAGGGCAAAGCTGCCTCTGTGAGCTTTGTTTTCCCTTCGGAAGCAGCAAAGGCACAGAGGATAAAGGGAATGAGTTTATGCAGCAGGAGAGCTTTACCCAAAGGCGCTTTTACTCTCAGGAGCTTCTCCCCGTGGTAAAGACGCTCCTCTCTCTCTGCCTGGCTCACTCCATCCCAGGCTCTTCCTCAGTCTTAGTTTCCTCTCACCTCCTCCAGGAAGCTTTCCTTGACCACCCCCATGTGTCCCTCACCAGAGAAGTTGCATCATGGGCTGTATTTGCAGGTCCCTTTCCTGCCTCCCAGGGACAGTGCCTGTCCTATTCCCAGTGGCTTTCCCAGGGCCCAGGGTGGCACTCAAGACGTGGCAGGGCTCAGCAGAATGAATGAAGTGTGCGCTCTGGTAGTCTTTCCACAAAGGTTGTGTGGGGGCTTCAGGGGCTAGCAGGAAACTCAGGCCGGTTTGAACCTAGCCCTGATTCTGAACACCCACATATCTGCCAAACCAAGAGCAGCAGCTCCCCTCTGTGCCCTTCTCCCTGCCCTCGTTCACCTGCCCCTCATTTCCCTCCCCACCAGCCTGCTGGGACACCCGGAAGGGCAGCCTGGTGGCCGAGCTGTCCACCGTTGAGTTCAGCCATCGAGACCCCGTGTACGGCACCATCTGGCTACAGTCGAAGACGGGCACGGAGTGCTTCTCGGCATCAACCGACGGACAGGCACGGAGGGGCGGGTTCTGACAGGCCAGGTGCTGTAGGGGTGAGGGGTGGGGAGCAGTAACAGTTACCTGGCTCCCCTCTGGGGTCGCCAGGGAATGTTTTCTTTTGCATCTTATTTTTAAATTGAAAAATTGGCTACACATGCACAGGCGACAGAATGCAGCAGGTACGAAAGGGCAGACAAGCCTCCCAGGTGCCCTCCTGGCAGGCACCACCCTCTCCCCCCACCCCGCCACCCACAGCGTCTTCATCCGCCCGCACGATAGTCTCTGTGTGCAGAAGCAAACGTACCTGTTGTCTTCGCCCGCTTTTTGCACACCTCAGGTGTGGATCTGCCCTTGATGTTTCTCACTTAACGGATCTTGGAGAGGACTGCATATTTTGTAAAGCACTGCCCTGTGCCCATTAAGGACCCTTGGGTGTGGCATCATTTCTTTGAGTGGATTTCAGTACTTTGTTGCTACCAACACATGTAGCAAGGAGTGATGGGAAGGCGCACCAACAACGTGCGTTCCTAGCAGTGGGGTTTCCGCGTCGAAGTGCAGGTGCATTAATAACATTGCTACCTGTGGGGAGCCTGGGAAAGTAGAGATGCCAGGGCTCACACCTGGTGATTTGACTCCGCAGGTCTGGGGCAAGGCCCCAGCATGTGGATTTTAGGATGCTTGCACGTGACCCTGATGACCAGACAGGTTTGGGACTGTGGACCAGAGAAGTCACTCTCAAAGCCTGTTTGTCCCTGGGGTAGCCTCTGTCACACACCCTGATGACCACGGTGTCAGACACCAGGGATTTGGAGGAGGTGAGGGAGACGTCATAAGCCAGGAGAATCGCAGGGCCTCGGGTCTCAAAGCTTCCTCCCCCCCTGCCGCCCCCATCAGGTCATGTGGTGGGACATTCGGAAGCTGAGTGAGCCCACCGAGGTGGTGATCATGGACATCACAAGAAAGGAGCAGATCGAGAATGCCCTGGGGGGCATCTCCCTGGAGTTTGAGGCTACTTTGGTGAGTGTCCCTTCTTCTCCCTTCCCCTGCTTCTATCGCCTGTCACCGGGGCAGCTGGAGCCGAGAGTGGGCTGTGGCTGCTGCCGCGGATGCTTTCGGACCTCTGGTGGCTGCTTACCTTGTGCCCAGGGCAGCTCCTGGGAAGGAGCGTCTTCCTAGACCTGGGGTGGAGTCTTTACAATGACTTGCCAGCAGGGGGCAGCAGAGCTTCCTGGGGAAGGAAGCCATTCCCATTCTCAAGAAGTCCCTGGCTGGTGTGGCTGGCCTGGACCCAAGGCAAGCTTTCAGGCAGGACCAGATTCCAGAAAAGCCCCCTCTACGTAAGAGGACCACCCTAGACCAACATCAGGAGGCCAGGCGCTGTCTTGGCCTTGTGTGAGACCCTGGGCTGGTCAGTTCACTTCCTGGAGGGACGCTCTTGGCAAGCCATACACAGGCATGACTATGGAATTCGGTGGCTGGGATCCCAACAGTAAAGACCAAAGGTGAACAGTAATGTGGATGTGTCAGAAGAGGGGAGCTTCTAGAAGCAGCAAATGGAGACTCCCTCCAAAGTGGTGGGTGGGAGAGGGGCAGCTTTCTTTGATGGCTCTTGGCTTGAGCTGGTTCCTGTTTGTGTCTCGGTGAAGCCCTGTCCTGGCTGCCCCCTGGAATTGTCACTGGTTTGCTTTTGGCTCCTGGGACAGCACTGCTCGGCCCTTGAGGGGTGGAGGCGCCGGGGGAACCCTGCCCCAAGGCTGGTGGACGCAGGCCTGTGAGGTGGGGTGAAAGGCGGCTTAACTGGCCCCCAGCCTGGGCACAGGGGTTGAGGCAGGGTGGGGGTGGGGGGACTCAGAAAACCATTCTGTCCTGGAAGCAGGCATTTCTGGGCCAAGAGCCAGATGTGATGGCTAGCCGCCACTAGTCCCCACGTCCCCCGTGCCTGTCACCAGTGGCACACTCTGAGCTGGACACTTGGACTGCCTTGTGGGATGAGCTTGTAGAATTGCCCGTGCCCGAACTGGGAGGTAAAGATGTTATCCCCAATTTACTCAGAGAAGCAGTGAGTCTTCGTGAGGTTAAGTCATGTGCTGTGGGAACATGAAGCTGGGCCACCGCCCGGGGCTCCGACCCCGAGGCCCAGACCCCGAGGCCCAGACCCCACCGCGACCCTGCTGCGCCTGAAGCTGGAGGCGTGACAGGCCATCCACATGGCGGGGGGGCGGAGGGGGGAGCTCTTCTCCCCTACGCGTCTGCAGACACCCTGTAGTTGCCTCTGTTACTTACTTTCCAAGGGCCTCTCAAGCTGCGTCTCTTCATTTTCCTTTGACCCACGCCCCCAACTTGTCGCTGTTATTTTTAAAATTGTAGTCAAAAACATCTAACCTCAAATTTACCATCACAAGTCATGGGAAGTACGTCCACATGGGTGTGCGCGGGTCTCCAGCTCTTCTTCATCTCGCAAACCGAAGCTCTGTACTGCGCTTGTTAAACGGCCACGCCCCAGCGTCCCCTCCCCCAGCCCCTCTGCTTCCTGTCCCTGCGAATGCCCCTCCTCCAGGCACCTCACTTAATGGGCTCAGCTCAGTGTTTGTCCTTCTGTGACTGGCTTATTTCACGCAGCTTACCGTCCTCACGGTTCATCCCCATCGTAGCAGGTGCCAGGATGTCCTTCCTTTTTAAGGCTGAGTAATTCTCCATTGCACAGATGGGCCACATTTGGTTTCACATTCATTGTCGCTGGACACCTGGGCTGCTTTCACCTCTGAGCACGTGACTAACGCCGCCATGAACTCGGGTGCACAGCGTAGCCCAGGTCTTCAGGGAGCAGCGGGAGTTGGGGGAGCTCTTCCAGACTCCTGTTTTCTGTTATTGGTTCCATCGATTACTCTGCCTGTAGATAGGCATTCAGGATCTTTATGACAGATGCCTCGTGGGCACAGTGGTGCGGCATGGAGAGGGCTGGGGTGAGTCTCCAGAGCCAGAGGAGTCAGGGTGGGGCTTCATTAAGCACGGGGCCCTGGAGCAGGTTCTCAAGAAGGGTGGCATCTGACCAGGCTGGGAAGTGGGGGCAGCCCCTGAGGTGTGGGTGGGACACAGCCTGAACAGGGTCCGGAGCACCCCAGAACCTGCTGGCCGTGCCAGCTAGGCCTGAGCTGGTGTGCCACGGAGTCTCCACCCCTGCCACCCCCTCCACAGCCAACCAAGTTCATGGTGGGCACCGAGCAAGGCATTGTCATCTCCTGCAACCGCAAGGCCAAGACGTCGGCCGAGAAGATCGTGTGCACCTTCTCCGGCCACCACGGCCCCATCTACGCCCTCCAGAGGAATCCGTTCTACCCGAAGAACTTCCTGACCGTTGGCGACTGGACCGCCCGCATCTGGTCAGAGGACAGCCGCGAGTCATCCATCATGTGGACCAAGTGAGGGGGCAGTTTGGAGGTGGGAGAGGGATGCGGGAGGGTGGAGGGGACAGAGGGGGCAGCCGAGCCCAGGAGTGACCTGAACATTCGTGTGTCCACCCATAAAAGGGAGAAAACACCTCTCCACAAACTCCCGAGCTCATGCTAGGAAGTGGCTTCATTCAGGCACTTGGCAGACCGCCTGGGTCAGCGATGACGGCAGCCACGATTAATTTCCGTGGCCCACAGGACAGCGCTAGGAGTAGTGCAGCTTTGCGCTACAGGCACCTCATCGTTTGCGTGAGCGAACCGAGCTACAGGGAGGCAAAGCCACTTGCTCCTGGTCCCCCGGTGGGTGACCACAGTTCACCTCCCCATTTATATGTCGCCCAGCGGACCCCTGGGTTGCTTGCACCTCTGCGTTGTGACTGAAGATGCTACGAACTCAGCACGCAGCGCAGCCCAGTCTTGCAGCGAGCAGCTGGAGGTGGGGGAGGGGTGCTTCCAGACTCAGGTTCCACATTATTCATTCAGTTGTGTACTTTAGCTGCAAACAGGCGTTCAGGATCTTTATGGCAAAATGCCTTGTGCACACATTTTTTTGAGGGACCCCCACACTGTTCTCCACGGTGGCTGCACCAGTTTGCATTCCCACCGACGGTGAAGGGGGGTTCCCTTTTCTCCACATCTTCGCCAGCACTTGCTATCTTCTGCTTTTCTAACAATAGCCATTGTAACCCGCAAGGTACGATCTCACTGTGGCTTTGATTTGCATTTCCCTGGTGATTAGTGGTGCTCAGCACCTTTTCATGTACCTACCGGCCATTTCTGCGCCTTTTTTGGACCTGAATGTCCGTTCAGGTCCTTTGCCCACGTTTAAATTGGGTTCTTTCATTTCTGTTGAGTTGTATGAGTTCCTTGCAGATGTTAGATAGTAACCCCTCATGAGATGCATGGTGTGCAAATATTTTCTCCCCTTTCGGAAGCTGCCTTTTCATTCCGTTGACTATTTCCTTTGCTGGGGAGGAGCTTTTAGTTCAGCGTCCTCCCTCTTGCTTATCTCTGCTCTTGCTGCCCGTGCTTTTGGCGTCGTGTCCGAAGAGTCGCTGCCGAGACCAGTGCTGAGGAGTTTCTTCCCTGTGCTTCCTTCTCGGAGCTTTTCGGTTTCAGGCCACACATCTAAGTCTTTACTCCGTTCCGCATCGGTCTTTGTGCATGCTGTAAGATGAGGGTCCAGTGTCCTTCGTCACTGCAGAAACCATGTCAAACTGAGATCACACCTCGTAGGAGGTGTAACCCGCTCCTGGTCCCAGTGTCAGGAACTCTTCCGGGCACCTCCTTCCTCCAGTTGAGTCCCAGGACGCAGAGGCAGCCACAGGTGCCCGTTCCCTGGGGTCGGCTGCGGAGAAGGGCCAGCGGCCAGCCCTCGGGAAGGGCAGAGACCTTTGCGGTGCGGCCTGTGAGCTGTGGGTGGGCAAAGTCAGACACAAGGAAGGACTTCTGGCCACAGAGAGACCCTGCAGCCCAGGCGGGGCTGGGCGAGCACAGCCGCGGCTGGGCAGCCTCCCCGCCCCTCCCGGCCACAGCGGCCCCTGACTGGTGGCACCGGCCCCCCAGGTACCACATGGCGTACCTCACCGACGGCGCCTGGAGCCCAGTGAGGCCGGCAGTTTTCTTCACCACCAAGATGGACGGGACCCTGGACGTCTGGGACTTTGTGTTCAAGCAGTGTGACCCTGCCCTCAGCCTGAAGGTCATGCTCACCCCCTCCTCTGGCATCCAGGTCCTCAGGCCCTGGCCGCATGGATGACTGCGGGGCCTAAGCGGGGGAGGTGAGGGGGTGGGGGGCAAGGTGGAAGATGAAGCTGGGGTGAGGGGTCAAAGGTTCCGACAGCCAGTCTCAGAGTGTGGACTTCGTCCTGTGGGTCCTGGAGTCACTGCTGATGTCTGAACGGGCTGGTCGGCCGGCCCTCTCCGGGAGCCAGCGGTCAGACGCAGGTGTGCTTTGCTCCTCCCGCCTGCTCAACGCGGTCACCTGGCCCTCCCAGCAGGTGTGCGACGAGGCCCTCTTCTGCCTCCGGGTGCAGGACAACGGGTGCTTCGTCGCCTGTGGCTCCCAGCTGGGCACCACCACACTGCTGGAGGTCTCGAGCGGGCTCTGCACGCTGCAGAGGAACGAGAAGAACATAGCTTCTTCTGTGAGTGCCCGGCGCCGGGGCCACGTCCGGCCCTGTGTCTGCAGAGCAGGCCGGTCAGGGGGCACACAGGGCTGCTCCCCCTCACCTCCCGGGTGGACGTGCTGGGGGCCACGTGGCGTCCTGAAATGAGAGCTGTAAATGGGTGTGGGGTGGGGAGGGGGTGTCGGCCTGAATCCTCCCTGGCTTAGTCACCAAGTAGCGAAGTGGCCCTGGGCGAGTCATTTCACCTCCTCTGGCTTTAGCTTTTCCTGTCCATCAAAGCGGTTTGACCAGCTCAGTTTGTCCAGCTTCAAGCAATGTACAGGGTCCAGCCCAAATAATGCCCCTTTTTTATTACAAAACCATAAGCATGTGATCGTGTAACATGACAGTATCACACTCAAGCACAGCCCATGGCGTGTTAAGTGAGATGTTCAAGGGGCTGCCCACCTCATGCGAGACACTCGCGTTCCCTCCCAGCCGCACTCACACGGGCCTTCCTTCTGCCGGATGCTGTATATTTTTTGCAGCAGAACCCAGCAAGTGAAGGCTTAGGAGACTGCCAGGAGAGGGGACAGGTGGCAGGGGACAGCCCCGGGGATGGGGCCCAGGGGGCTGAGATCCATCACTACACCTCGCCCTGGCAGGGAGCCCGGGAGGCACCCCCACCCCCGGAACCGGGCAGCATGCGGTGCTGAAACCCCTGGTGCGGAGACCTGGGAGGGCCTCCTGGCTGTGCCTGAGATGCAGTCCTACCTGGGGCTGGTCCTTCGTGTTGTGTGAACGTGGAGGGCATTCTTCACGCCGTTGTCCATGTTCTTGGAACCCCTTGGAACTGAGTGACCTGTTGTCCCCACCCCACCATCTGACCCCAACATGCAGCCCTCTGCCCTTCCCGTTAGCCCTGAGTCCAGACCTCTTTGGAGGCCGCTGTGGGCACAGCGAGGAGAACCCGGCCCGGCCCCTGTGCTGGGAGCCCTGGCTGCCACCCTCTTCCCACGGGCCTCTCTGTCCCTGTGTGTCCCAGATATTTGAACGGGAGACCCGGCGGGAGAAGATCCTGGAGGCGAGGCACCGAGAGATGCGGCTGAAGGAGAAAGGCAAGTCGGAGGGCAAGGACGACGAGCTGAGGGAGGAGGAGACCGCCGTGGACCTGGACGAGCTGGTCAGCAAGGCCGAGGAGGAGTTCTTCGACATCATCTTCTCCGAGCTGAAGAAGAAGGAGGCGGAAGCCATGAGGAAGTCCAAGCTCGTAAGGGCCTCTGACGGGGCCGGTGGGGGCGGGTAGGAGGCCTGGCGCCGGGTTCTGCCTGTTTGCTGAACTGCTGGGTGACCTCGAGCCCGTGACCTTATCAGATGGACCTTGATGTGTCCATCTGGCCAAGGGGAGGCCAGTGTTACTCCTTCCTCCAGAGGAACCCTAAGCCTCCAGATGGACGCCGGCTCCGTGAGGGCAGGAGCTGAGCTTTGTGCTTGTAGAACCCTCCTCTCCACCCCCCCAACACACCCCTCTACACCACAATGGGGTGCCTGGAACATGCGCAGGACCAGCCGAATGAGGTGGGGGGTGAAGGGAGGTGTCAGACCAGAGTAAGCCTTGGGGCCCGGGGAGGTGGGGCTGTGACAGGGAGGCAGGGCTGTGACCTCATGGTGTGGAGGAGGTTCTGGTGTCAGGGGCGTGACCGAGCTGAGCTCAGTGTCCATGGCCCGGCTCTGGAGCGCTTCCTGCCTGTGACAACTGGACTGGTCGCTTCACTTCTTGGTCCCTTGTTTTCATTCGGCAACGGAGGAGACCAGCTATGAAGGTGGTGTCTGGTCGCCTTCCAGGCCCTCTTCCGCACCCAGGGACAGAGGAGGGGAAGGACATTGTCATTCTGGACCATTGCCTGGAGAGACCCACGGACAGGGTGCCAAGATGGGCCAGTGCAAGGGAGCAGCATGGAAGGGAGAGGACACAAGAGCATGCATCTGTGTCCGCCCTTGTGCGCAAGACAAGGTGCACCTTTTGGGGGCGTGGCCTAGTGTGGCATGAAAACAGAGGACACCTTGTTCAAAAAGTCTTGCGAATGGCAAAACAATCACAGATGAGCCAGAAAGCAAGCATGGGGCCTCGTGGGGCCGCACAGGGCACCCGCCTAGGGTGCCGGTCCTGCTCACAATGGCTGTGTGGCGAGCCCTTGGGCACAGATGCAGTGGCCAGGGCCACGGCGGCTGGGTGAGCACAGGGAGTAGGTAACCGCCTCCCCCTCCAACCTCTTCCCTCTCCTGTCACCCTACCCCTGGGTCTAGGCACAGGCTGTGATCTCACAGGTACATTTGCTTTTGGGGTCCTGGGGTGCGAGCGGCTGTGTTCTCACACTCTCTGTGCGGCAGGGGTGGGGCGGGGTGCTCCCTCCACGTGTGGCAGGGGTGAGACTGGACCGTAGCCCTGGGCTGCCTGCCACCCCCCTGCCCCGGGTTGTCCGGCCCTCCAGAAGGCGAGGGTGACACTGGCCACCTCCCACGGTGCAGTGTGGCTCACAGACACGGTTCTTGGGGCTGGCGGTCCCAAAAGGTGCCCCCCACAGGAGGAGTTAAGGTTCACCAAACTTGGCCTCTCCTTCCTCTGCGACCTCCCTGCTTCCGACTCATGGTCTCTCAACTTGGCCAGCACTTTGGGATTCGGAGCTCAGAAAGCACTGCAGGGTCCATAGCTCGATTCCAACCCCAGCCACAGCCCTGTAAGATGTGCAGCGGAGGGGACCCAGGAGGCTCAGGAGGGGCAGGCCGAGGTCACCCAGGCAGCAAGCGGCAGAAGCAGGACTTGTTCCTGGGCCCCCGCTGTCCCCGCCATGCACACCTGCTGGCTCTGCGTGCACACCAGGCCCTCGTGGCCACAGCGCCAGGACCCAGCCTCGGCCCACTGGCTGCTTTGGGCCCCGGGGCTTAACTGCCAGGGCTCAGGGGAGGCCAGCCCCCGCACATGATTCCGCTCTGTCTCTCTGGCAGCAACAACCAAGTCTGAAGCCTGAGGAGGAGACAGAGGGAGAGGAGGAGACGGAGGTACAGTACCAGGTGGAGGGAGAGGACGAGGCGGAGGAAGAAGGGAGCCCTGAGGAGACTCCAGCCTGAAAAGTCAGCCCTGCGGACAGCGCCCCCACATGGGTGCCTCCGTCTCCCACCTCTTGGCACCACCCTGGTTTTATAAGTAGGGGGCTGAGCTCCTTCCTTAAAGTGTCACTGGGGGAGGGCAGGGGGAGCGAGAGGGCCATGGCCCAGCTGCCACGCTCGCCCCACGAATGGCCGGCCCACACCGACTCGCTGAGCCCGGTCCCCAGCACCCCCTTGGAGGGCCAGGGCAGAGCTGGTCCCTGAGATGGGCACCCCTGTCTCGGCCGCTGCGGCAGCTCTGCCTCAGGTCTCACCAGCCTCTCAGCCTGGCCCCCCATGTCCCCTTCAGCTTCTCGAGGGCCATCCTGGCCATCCTGTGCCTCCACGAGCTTGCTTAGCCTCCTCTGGGCTGGTCACAGCCGCACAGAGCCTCGGACGGACCTGGGACGGGGGGCTCTCCTTCCCCTGACCCTCCCCGTCCACATGCGACCCAGGAACAGGAAGTCTGTCCCCTCTGAGATGTCTGTCCAAGCAACACCCCTGGTCTCTTCACCTCTGAGAGGGTCCCCTAGGTCCGCGAACCCGGCTCAGTTATTCTCGTGCTCTGCAAGCTCTCTGTTGTCTTCATCCTTGTGGATTAAATCTGTGCTGACAATGCTGACCGTTAGCGCTTGTGATGCATCCCCTGGAAGGTGCGCTCTGATTGTCCTGACCCTCCCCTACAGAGGAAGGGCCAGGTTCCAGGAGAGGGGTGGGGACTGCCCAGGGCACAGAGGGAGTGGGGGGCCTCGCCCACAGCCCTGCACATCAGCCACCTGCAAGCCAGGCCCTGGGCAGGGCCCGCAGAGCCCCGGCTGCACCGCAGAGCTTTTGGTGACCGTTGCCGGAAGTGTCAACGCCTGAGCTCAGGGCAAGAGCGCACTCAGAGCCAGCCGTGTCCCAGGAGAAGTCCCTGCCCACCATCCATTCTGTGGGTGCTGGGTGCTCCTGACAGGGGCCCTAAGCACCCTTGTTAAAATGCCTGGGCCAGAACCTTATTGGGGAGGGGCCGGGGGCCAGCTGCTCTGCTCTTGTGCCCAAAGGGGGAAAAATCTTGTGTGTCCACTGTGGCTAGACCTTGATAAAATAATCTCGGTGAGCCACACTTATTGGGTGCTTGAGCTTCAAAATAGCCGCAGAAGGGGTGTTATCGCCACGTGCCATCCCTGAGTCACGGATGCGCCCAGTGAGATGCAGAGACAGGGTGCGGGCGGCAGGCCCGGACTTCAGCCCACAGTCCCAGCCTGGTGCCTGTGCCATCAGCATCTACGCGCAGGTCTCTCAGGAACAGGCTTCCAGGCAGAGGGCAGCCACGAATCACGCGTCCCCCCCTGTACGGTCTCCTGTGATGGGCTGGCCCTCGCTGTGCCAAGACACAGGGAGCCCCGGGGCGTCCACAGAGCAGTGGTTTCAAGTGGTGGTGGTGGTGGGGGGTTGCCCCAGGCAGGCCACTGGCAACGACTGAGCTCAGGATGGACGTGACTGGTGGTGAGGGAGACGTTGGCACCCGGTGCGTAGAGGTCAGGGGTGCTGCTCGGCGTCCACAGTGCCTAGGACAAGCCCCAGATGAAGAGTGATCTGCCCTGAAGGTCAGCGGAGTCCAAGTGTAAAAACCCTGACTTAGAGAGAAAAATCTGTCCAGACAAAGCGTGTCAGGAGAAAGGCCCAGCTCCCCATTGGCCCGGCACACCGATGGAGCCGGCGGGTGGACAAGCTCCGAAGGGGAATGTGCTTTCCTGGAGCAGAATTTTGGCTCTTGCTTGTGCTGGTAAAGGTGGGTCCCCTCCTGGGGCCGGAAAACTGTTCGCTGTAGATACAGAGAGCAACACCGTGCCGTGAGGACCTTTGAGGAGTGGGTGTGGGGGAGGAGAGGAGGGACCCATGGGCGGCGCTGGCCAAGGGGGCGCATGAGCTCTGGGAAGGCAGCGCCCACCGCTGCTGGTCCTCACGACCGTGACCTTCCCCTTCTCGTCACCAGCCTCGCCTAGAACCTGTTGCTTAGTTTCTCCCAAGGGAGTAAAACAGAGCCATGGCGTCTCATCCGAGAACCAGAGGCTGCTGGGAACCACACCACCAGCGTGGGCGTGGAATGTGGAGTGTGGAATGTGGATGGCGGCCTGGGTGCGGGGACGTATCTGAGCAGTGTCGGAGAGTGACAGAAGCAGCAGCTGGACCCGAGAGTCCACAGCAGAGTTAGGTCCCTTCTGTCCACGCACTCGTGGCAGGGAGTGTGCTCCTCCTCTTGGACCTGCTGTGCTCAGCTGACCTGATAACTAGGCCACGTAAACAATGGCACCTCAACCTGCAGGCAGGACAGCCCCGGGGGCTATGGCCATGTCACCGTCCACTCCCCCTTCTGGGTGGTGGCTGGCTGCTGTGGGCCTCAGGGCAGGACCCTGCAGAGGGGCCCCCTGGCCCTTTGTTGGAAACAAAGTAAGTGTCCCTGGGTTCCAGAAGCCTCTGGGGTGACAGTGACCCAGGGGGAGGCAGAGGTAACCCACAGGGTCAGGTTGGCACCCCTCCTGGCTCTTCCCAGAGACCCAGGTGCTGGCCCCTCTGGGTGCCAAGGGCCTTCAGGATGGAAAGAGGAAGGTGGACAGTGCATGGTGGTTTACGGAGCTCACGGCAGGCAGAAGGGTCTGGGCTTCGAGGTCTGCGTCCGGCTAGGGCGCTGGCCGCCTGGGGCACGTGCCTTCACTCAGCACTGCACCAGGCCCCGGGGCTCAGGCCTGCTGTCCTGGAGCTTGTGTGCTAGCGGCAGAGACAAAGAGCTGACGAACACAGAGAAGTACGGAATGGCGGCTGGACAAAGTGACCTTTTAGGGAAAGTACCAGGTGCTGTGAGAGGGACAACAGCAGCAACTAACTAGACCCTGGGGGAGGGAAGGAGCTGCCAGGAAGGCTTTCGTGTGAAAGTGACGATGCAGCTGAGGCCCGGAATGAGTATGAGGCAGCCAGGTGGTGCATGAGCAGGTGCGTGAGCAGGTGTGCGCACACGTACTCACACATGTGATTAAGGGGCTGTACGCTGGAGGGGGCATTCCAGGAGGAGGAGAGGAGACGGCTGGTGACCGACCGGGAGAAGTCGGTGTGGCCGAAACGTAGTCGCCGAGGGCTGGAAGGAACCTGGAGAACATGCAGCGGCCAGGCTGGCAGGGACCTGGTGGCCCCATTAGGGATTTTCACCTTTCTCCTAAGATCATTGAGAAGCAGGAGAGAGCTGGGGTCAGGTTTGCATTTTTTTTAAACAAAATTGCTGCGCTGGTCTGCATGAGTGCCTGCAGGGAGCGGCCCTGAGGCTGGCTGGGGGGACGGACGTTGGGGGGACGGACGTGGGGTGTCCGGGGAGAGAAGATGGCGGCTCAGAGTGGGGCGATGGCCGGAGTCGCTCACCTGCCTGCACTCTGTCACCTACCTCAGGGGCTTGCGGGGTGGAGTCAACGACATAACTCATCAACAGCATAGCTGGCTTCAAAGCAAACACTCCATCAGCCTCCCTCCCTCACGTGGGAGCAACCGGCATCCATCCAAACAGCTTCCCCGTGGGCACCAAGTTCTAGCTCAGTAGGAACTGATATTAGGAAGGTGTGTGAACTGGTTTCTCAGGATCCCTTCAGCATCAGAACCCCCGGTGTAGGGATGCTGGGCTTCTTCAGGGAAAAATCCTCAGTGGGCGTGTGTTTCTCTTTCACTTCACCCCCCAAGCTCTAAATAGCCACTTGCGGCTCACGAGCAGGGGACTTCGGTCCCCTGGGCCCTGGAGGGTCACGGGGCTTTACAAAGTGCTCAGAGCTCATTGGAGCCAGTAGATTCCAACCGCAGGTAGTTTGGAGGGAGGAGGAGAATGTCATGCATCTCCGATGGAAAAATATCGTCGCTGCTGGGGAACAATGGTCACTGATGACATACATTCCCGCTCAGTGGCCATGGCCTATCCATCAGGTGAGGGAGCTTTCGTCCCCTGGAACCTTCAGGGACGTGAATGAAGAGCTCGGTGTGCTCAGAGAAGCCAGGAAACAGGGAGGGGACGTGAAAGTGAGTTCCGAAGGAGTTAGCCAGACAAGTAAGTGGGAGACAGACCTCCAGGACTGAGAGGCGGGAACACCGCCCATGGATGGCAGAAGAGAGCAGCCCCTTCGGGAGGGTGCACGTGGGTGAACACTGCCCGAGCAAGGGCAGAAGGAGGGGACGAGCCCAAGACGAGGCAGGGGAGAGCCGGGCTCCAGGCGTAGGTCAGACTCCCGATGGAAGGCGATGGGGATCTTAAGTGAGGTGACAGCAGCGATCTGTCCTCTGGAACAAGGAAGGTGGCAGGAGATTGGCACGTAGAGAGACCATGCGGGCTGCTGTGACCATCTAAGTTGGACACAGAGGTCCCAGCAGAGGTAGAACCTCAGGATTTGATGACAGAGGATGAGAGGAAAGAGGAAGTCAGTGACCCAGCGTTGTGGGGCTAGAGAGGATGGGGTTGGGGCGGTGCTGGTAAAAGCTCAGAAGTCAAGCAGAAGCAAGGGCTTGAGAATAAGGATGACTTCGTGATGAGTCTCCACCTGAGAGGGGCTGGGCCCTCCTGCTTAGAAGCTTCTCTTACTTCTGCCAGCCTGGGCCGTCCTGGTGGGGTGTATGTACCCGGAGGGGTAGAAAAGAGAGAAAAGTAGCCGTAGTCCCATTGACCTGGGGCCTCCTGTGGCTGACCAGAACAGATTAGATTCAGGGTCTGAAACGGAAGTCCAGAGGGTGTTTTCTACCCAAATGACACACCTTTGAGCTTACCTGGTGCTTGTTGCAGCCCTTTGCAAACCAGCCTCGGTGCACAGCCTCGGGGCGGCCTGGGCTGGAGAGCGGGACAAAACCCTGGGACCCCCTGCAGGAGTTTTTGATTTCTACCACGCTTCCCACCAAGCTTCCCTCGCTTACCCACTTATCAAGCCCAAGGCCACTGGGGGCCTTCTGCGTTGCATATTAATAGCAAGAACACGCAAGCTCCCGGGCAGCCGGGGAAGCCAGTCCCCGGAGGCAGGCTGGCATCATGCTCTGCCTCTGGCTGGGCGCCAGGCTGTCTGAGCGGCCCCCTGGGGGACAGCTCTCCCTCACCCAGCTCCTTCCATGGGAAGTGAACCTCACTGGCTCCCCTCACCTGGTCTTTGCGGGGTGGGGGGTGCTGGCTGCACTTAGTGGGGGGCAGGAGAAGACCATGAAGATGGAGCATCAGAGACAGACCAGCAGCTCCCCCACCCCAGAAACCTCGGACCCCGAGGGGGCAGAAACCAGCGGCTGCAGGTGGTTTGGCAAGTAGGATGCACAGCTGGGACTAGAATCCTGTGTTCCGGGGCCCCCTGGGGCCAGACATCTTCCCACTGTGCTCCCTGGTTGTGTAAATGCTGTTATTCTCACCAACAGTGGAGCCGGCTGCGTTTGGCCTGTGCTGTCTTGCCTAGTCAGTCTGGGGGCGCTTCCAGCAGGCAGGGCAGCAGGAGGGCACACAGACTCGCCATCCTGACCTAGATTCTGGATTTTCCCACAGGGCCTTGTTTGCCAGAGGCGTACGTTGGCGCGGGCTCTTATGCTGCACGTCCCTAGCTAGTAATTCAGGCGCTCTAGCCACCACTCGGGTGGGTAGCCAAGCTAAGGTGCAACTGATTACCCCGCGTCATTGGAGACAGAGACTAGACACCAACCACGGCCACCATGCATGCAGCGCCCATGGAAACGAGGCAGCCAGCCACCACTCCGGAGACGCCAGAAGACAGGCAGGCAGGCAGGCAGGCAGCAGAGGCACTAGGGGCCCGGTAGTGCCAGCGTCCAGCGAGCCGCGCAGCCACAGGGCGCCCCCTGGAGGGCAGTGGGAGCGGGCCCGGGCCGCGAGCGAGGGGGCGCGGGGAGGCGCCGGGGGCCACTAAACCGACGCGGCGTCGCCGAGCAGACGCAGGGCGGCGCCCAGGGCCGGAGAGACGCACAGCCGGGCTCTCGCCGGGAAAGCGGCTCAGGCTCCAGCGCCTCCCCGGCGGAGGCGGCCCGCTCTCGGCCGCGCGGGAGGGGCGGGGGCGCCGTCGAGGCCCTCCCCTCGCCCCGCCTCTCGGTCAGCGCCCTTGGCCGCGGGCGCGTCGTTGGTTTCGGGTTGTCAGGCAGCAGAGGGCCGCACAGGCGAGGCTGCGGGGGACCCGGTGGCGGTGGGGGTGGGGCTCGGCCCTGCCCGCTCTCTCGGCCTGAGCCCCTCCATCCCCGCAAGCATGAAGGACAGTGGGGACTCCAAGGACCAGCAACTCATGGTGAGACGCCCTCAACCTCCACCCGGACCCCACCTGCGGCCCAGACTCCCAGCCCCCCTCTGACAGGACAGCCCTTTCCCCTCACCCCCACTAAAAGCACACTCAGGATGGGGGAACGGGACTCCGGAGCAACTCAGCCCCAAGCCCTGGAGGTCAGGAAGGAAGGCACCCTGGCCATCCTGCTGAAGCCTGAGAAGCTGGCCAGCTTCACCTTCCCACGGGGGACCCCCATCCCCAAAGGCTGTGCAGATGGGTCTCTGGGCCAGACTGCTCTCTGGTCCGGAACCCCCACCCCCGACCCCTCCCGCCACAGGCTTGACCAGTCGCTGGATTCCCAGAGGAGGTAGAAGGGAGTTTCCTGGTGAACCCAGGGTTCCCTACCCTAGGGGAATAAGGAGTTTAAAGGGATTGGGGGGCACAGGCAGGCAGACAAGAGGCTCCAGGTGCCAAGGCAGCTGGCGTGGGGGGCTGGGAGAGGCTGGGTATTGGGTTGCAATAAAGATGCCGTCCAAGTCCGGACTTTAAATATTTCAGAGAAGCACTAGAAGGGTCTGAGACGGCCTCCCAAGCCCTGTGGTCTGGGGCAGGTGAAGGGGTGTCAGCGGGGGACAGGGGGTGTCACGTAGAGACTAAAGACAGATTCCTGATTATCACTGGCACCCCGGTCAGAGTGACGAGGGGGAAGTCTCCGAACCCCAAGGCCACCCACCACCCCCTCCCTAACCGCTGAGATCTGGAAATGTGCCTTTGTCTCCAGCAGGGGGGTGGTGATGTTGCTGGAGGGTAACGCTGGCCCCAGACACCCAGCCTCTGTAGGGTGAGCTCGCTGCTCCAAAGATGAGCCTGGGCCCCAGCCTTGAGCAAGCCCCAGGCTCCAGAACACCCTCTGTGCCTGTTTGGAAAGCATCTCTTTGCAAACAGCTTGATTGGCATGTGTGGTGTGCCCCCGCCCCCCACCTGCTGCAAGGAGGGAGGGTCCTCCCCTCGCACCTGTGGAGTTTGGCAGAGGAGTCCAGTCCAGGTGATCTGACAGGCCCGTGGCAGGCCCTCTGACAGTGAAGTTACACCCACACAGGCAGCAGGTGCTCCCCCTCGGTCAGCAGAAGCACACGTGCCCCAGTTCTTTTGGGGGAACTCATGCAGAGTGAAGACCCACCATCTCTCAGTGGCTGGAGAACAGAAAGCTGTCCTCAGGCAGGGATGTGGCCACAGGTTCAGGATGAGGAGGGGAAGTTCTCCAGGCCCCCAGCCCCATCCCATGGTGCTCAGGGCTCTGCCTCTGGTTGCAGTTCCTAATTCACGATGCAGACAGGCTGCTCCAGTGCCAAGGGCTCCAAGTTCAAAGCCCCAGGGAGCTGCAGTTGCTTAATTTGGGCATGTACCTGCTGCAGCCCAGAGGAGCAGACAGCTCTCTCCCATGGGGATCACCCTGAGCCACGGGCTCCTGGGGAAATGCGTAGACTCAGGTAGAGCCCACAGTCTCTGGACCTCCTGCCCTTGACCCAGGTGATTGCCCTGAACTGCTGTGTTTTCCTTACGACAAAGGAGACCTGGCTGGACAGAGGAGGCCCCATGGGGCTTGCCCAAGGGGAATCCTGGGGTCCTCTCACCCTTCTCTCTGTGGCCCAGCACAGCCCGCTTTGTCTAACCTCACTGGTCTGGCCTTCCCTCCCAGGTGGCGCTCCGGGTTCGGCCCATCAGCGTGGCAGAACTGGAGGAAGGAGCCACCCTCATTGCCCATAAAGTGGACGAGCAGGTATGCGGGGCTGTGGCTGGGAGCTGCAGATTAGGGCAGCGGCCTGTTCATGCCTCTTGGGGGCAGGTACCTGCTCCCCCGGTAGGGGCAGGAAAGGTTGCTATGGCTTGCAGCACCATCCTTCCCCTACCCACTGAACTCAGCTAACACTGAATTGGCAATGTTGTCGAGGAAACCAGGGTTCTTCCAGGAAGCCTTCCTAGATTGATCGAAGGAAAGCCGAGAGCTTCCCAGCCCTGGGCGGGCCCTGATCCTCAGTTTAGCCCTAAAACCTTCACACACTCCCCATGTGCCCATGACCTGACTTTCCCACCTTTGCATGTGCACCACCCAGGAGCACACATGTAAGTGGTCCAGAGCTGCAGCCCACCTCCAGGGTACTCGTGATTTGCAAAGTCCGGGGATGTCTGCTTGTTTCCTTGATTCCCATGTCACCATGATGAGGTGGGCAGGGCGGGTCCCACCCATGTTTACACGGGAAGCAATAAATATTTGTCAGGCACCCACAACACGCTGGGGAGCCATGGCAAACAGACAGACCCTGCCCTCCCTTCCTGGCCTTAGAGTCCAGTGTGGGCAGACGAGATGTCAGTGAAAGTGCCGAGTCGCAAACAGGTGTGGGTGTGTGGCCAACACGCCTACAGAGAAGTGCGTAGTGCCATGGCCGTCCAAGGGGGCGCAACCTCGTCCCACAGGCCGGGGAGAAGCGGGGCTTGAGCTGGGACAGGAGGGACGAGAAAGGGGCGATGAGGGCTGTGCTGGGAGAAGCTTTACCCAGAGGGCGGGACTGGCACGTGCAAAGGCCCAGTGGTGACAGGGTGGCGATGCACTTGGGTGACTGAGAAAGTGGCTCAAACAGGAGAGGGATGCGGAGAAAGGGCTCGAGGTGTGAGATGGGGCCGGAGGCGTGGGCAGGGCCGCTCTGCACTCCCTGGTCTTGGCGGCCCGAGCATTTGCTTGGGTGGCAGTTGGGGACTCCAGTGTGGGGTGGGAATGGACGCAGGGGTGAGGGCACCGGGGCAGGTCCAGTGCCTGGGCAGGAGCGTCACGGTGGCGCGGCCTGTGGGGCGCCCGAGAGTGGCCACATGCCTCCGTGCACGTGTGGTCGCACTTGCTCCTCCTGAGTGCCGGTGCTCCTGGGGCGGCGGGGTGTGCCAGCAGGTCAGGGAGTGCACTGGGCCATGCAGAGAGAGGCACGGGTGGGCACCCGCTGGCCCTGGGCCTGGCAAGTGAGACTCAGGAAGCCCACGGGCCGGGGGAAGCCACAGGAGGTGGGCAGCACAGCCTGTGCAGCCTGCCCGCCCCTGGGCCCCCAAGGGTGGAGCTGCGGACACAGCAGAGCTGGGAGGTACCCGCCTCCCTCGGTCCCCTCCTTTGTCCCCTCTTTCAGAGAGTAGCCTTCCTCAAAGACCTCGGGAAAGCAGGGCATGACTGGGAAGATCCTGTCTAAACCGGTCAGGTCAGGGGGAGCGGGAGGAATGCGCGGCGCAGGCATGTGGGGTGGGTCCGGCCATTCGCCAGCTGTGCTGCGGCCTTGGGCACACGCGCTGCTTCCGAGACCCTCGGTGGCCTCCTGCTCTGCCGCAGTCATCAGGAAGCTTCCTCCGGAGGGTCTCTGTGGACTGATGAACGCTCAGGCCGTCCCCAGCGCCTGGCACGTGGGAGGAGTCTGACTGAGGGGTGACCACCGTCTGTTAGAGACTGAGGGTGCCCGGGGCTGCTGAGTGGGGCCAGCGGGCAGAGCCAGGGACCACGGTAGGGGGAGCTTCCTTCCAGGCAAGGCCCTTCCCTGTTTGTCCACTTGTCCCCAAGGATATCAGGTCCTCGGGGTTGGGACAATGATGGCTCTCTCTCTGTTTCTCTCTCTCGGCTGCTGCTGGCTTCTGGCCGGAATGGGGGCTGAGAGATGCTGCCCGATGCTGATGGAAATGCTCCGGGTGAGGACAGCCCATTGTGGGCCCACACTCAGTAGACACTGGCTCCTTTCTGCCCCTGCCAGCCATGGGCCGCCCCGCACCCCGAGAAGGCCCCGGGCTGGGCGGTCCCGACAGGGCTGCTCCTTTGTCAGCGTGGGGAGGCTGCCGGCCATCTGAGCAGCGTGGGCTCGGGGCCCCAGCACTCACGCCGGGCCTCCAGGGGCAGCGCAAGGCTCCCAGTCCCTAGCAAAGGGCAGGCTGTCTGCAGTGGCTCTATCGGTAAGGGAAGACCCAGGAGTCCAAGGACAAGGGACCGCTGGACAGCTGACTGCCCTTGCTGCCCACTCTGCCCAGTCCCCACCCTGGACCTCTGTCCCTCTCCAGTGACCACCCCCCCAGCTTGTCTGTGGTCCTGGCTGTGAGGGAGGCTTGGGGTGCCAGCTTGGGCAGCAGCCCCAGTGATGGGCCAGCTGGCCGGGTGTAGCCCTGTCCCTTCCTCCTGAGGCCTGGAGCCCGGTGGGCTGGCAGGGTGAGTTTGGGAGCGTTTCCAGGACAACATGGCCATGGAGTCTCTTACCAGTAAAGGTGCAGCGGGGCCCACGCAGCGCACCAGGTGCCTGGCCCCTCTAAGGACACCCCTGGTTGGGATGCAGAAATAATCCCTCACCAATAATCCCTCACCATTGTCCCCTGGTTGTGGCTGTCATGACCCAGGTGGCACAGCCTCACAGAGGGGCTCCGTAACCTGGTTCTTCTGTCCTGGGCCTCCAGGCTCCGCCTCTCGCCCCCTACTGCCCCTCTGTGATGGAAGGGCTCCTTTGCCCCTGCTGGTGCCATCTGCACCAGGGGTGGGGACCTGCTGAGCGGTCGCTATCCAGGGCTCAGCCCCTGGTGGTCGACCGGGAGGTGGGTGCTGCCAAAGACCCCTGAGTGGGGAGAGGTGGGCCAAGGACCCTGTCACCCTGTGGATTAGGCCACCATGAGGGGTCCTAGGACAGCCTTCCTTAGAACTAGGTGTCATTATCCTGGGGACGTGGGAGATTGCAACAACCAGACTGTGCAGAGGGGGACAGTCCCTCAGGCCGAGTGTCTTTTGGAGACAGGGGTCAGTGTGGCCACATTCTAGGGAGGCTGGGGTTAGGTCTGGATCTGTGAAGGGGTTCGGCTACCTTGGCAGGCCCGTGATCCTCAGGACAAGAATCACGGTAACGCCTCTTTCAGGCGTGTGTGGGTCAGTGCGTGCACAGGGCTAATCTAAGCGCCTGGCACCCAGTTGGGCTGAATGGGTGTTAGTCTGTTGCAGGGGCTGGACTTCGGGGTGGTTCTGGGCCACAGAGGTCAGTGACATGGGGCCCACAGCCTGCCTTCCTGTGGCCTGTGCTGAGCTCTGAGGCTGGGGTCCCCACATGGCCACCCCCCACGTCTGTGTTCCCAGGAGTGCTCTAGGAGCTCGGTCCCCTAGAAGCCTCGGGGGTGGGACCTGGCCCTGACACCAGGCCATTGATGACCAGAGAGTTGGGGGCAGGCAGCCGGAGAGGTCTGGGGGGCCTAGGACTTCCAGGGTGGAAGCGAAAACCCCAGAACAGCCTCCTTCTCCCTCCCTTTCTCCCCCACGAAGCCCTCAGCCTGCTGACCCTCCTCCCAGCCTTCCGCCTGCGCGTGTCTACAGGATTTGAGCCACGCGACACCACGTACAATCCCATTATTAGCCTTTATCTGCTCAAAGCCCCCGTCACCCGCTGTGCTCCTGTCTGAGGAGCCAGGAAAGGGCCCCCTGCACCCGCCCAGGAGCTCTGAGAGGACGGCAGGCCGTATATCCGGGGGAGCCTCGGCCGCACAGCCGGGAGGCTATTGTGAACGATAAATAGAGGATAAGGTGACAGATGCGGAGTGTCGGGGACAGCGAGTGCTGGGGGGCGGGAAGCCTGTCATTAGCCCACTTTCCGGCCTGGGTGGGTGCTCCCTCCGCACCCACCATCTGGATGCTTCACGCTCCCATCGCCGCAAAGAACTAACCCTGGCTGCACGTGACCGGGAGAGGACGGGACGATTGTTCACCTCCGGTCCCTGTCACTGCAGTCTCCCCAGTCCCCTCCTGGCCCCAGGCAACCTCTAACCTGCTTCCCATTTCCATCGATTCCCCTGGGCTGGGCATCTCACGTGAACGGAAGCGTACGGTGTGTGGTCTCGTGTCTGGCCTCTCTCACGGAGCATGGTGTTGTCGAGGTTTGTCCACTTTGTAGCAGGTGCCAGAACCTCATTCCTTTCTGTGGCTGAACAATATCCCACGCCATGGAGACACCCTGTATTGTTCATCCTCTCAGCTGCTGGTGGGCGCTCGGGTCCTGTCCTACTGGTTGGCTGTGGTGCTGATGCTGCTGGGATCAAGGATGCTTATACTTAGCATCTGGTTGGCTGAGAGGCGGGAGAGCTGGTTGAAGAGGTGGATTTGACGAAGGGTCTGCAGATCCAGGAGAGACGCAGCCCTAGACTCTGGGCCATGCCTCTTCTCGCCCCGGGCCTCGGGGTCCTCAGATCCTGCAGGCAGGTGGGGACTGGCCAGGACATCCGCCGAGTGCGGCTCCGTCCTAAGCAGCCATCGGGGCATCCGTGGCTTCATGAGCTCAGCAGGCCTCCTTTCCGGTCCTTCCCATCTAGCCTGGGGGCTGCTGGCAGGGCCAGGGGACGCCCTTCCTGGACCAAGGTCTCTTTCCCGATCACTCGCAGACTGACACATCTACAACTCGAAGCAGGGCCGGCAACAAACTCTCCTTCACAAAGAAAAAGCAAACAAAACCCCGGAGACAGCCTGCCAGGGGCGCTGTCCTCCCGGAGCCAGACTTTTGATGGGTTTCGTCTTGTTTCGCCCTGATTTGAAGGGGCGTGCGGCTCCCCGGACCTGGGATGAAGCCTTCCAGGCTGGGGCCTTCCCGTTACCATCCTGTAACGGGGGCTTCGCGAGTGGCCTGCGGGTGTTGCTGGGATTTCCTCTCTCCAGGCCCCAGTGGTGCTCCTTGTGTTCCAGCCGGGAGGAACTCGAGGCTCCAGAGGCGATGCGGCTTTCCCAGGGCCACGCAGCGGTGTGGCGCTCGCACCCCACTGGTGGCCCCTCGGCCCATGGGCGTCTTTGCTGCCAGAGTGGGAGGCGTGAGGAGGAATAGTCTAGGTCAGAGGTTGTCAGCTGGGGTGATTCTGCTCCTCGGGAGACCATGTCACAACAGGGGGGACTGCTGGCACCCAGTGGGCAGGTTCGGCTGAGCGTCCCGGTGTGCGCAGCACAGCCCCTGATGTGATCCAGCCCAGAGCGTCAACGGCGCCGATACCCTTGGGTAGGTTTGGCCACTTGGGAGCCAGAAAGAAGCTGGTTCACACGACCAAGCCGCCCAGAGCTCGGGCAGCCTTATGGGGCGGCGGGGGGAGGGGGGGGTGCAGGCGGGCAGGAAGGCCTCCTGACCTGCTTCATCCCCAGGGTTTCTCACCTAGGGGGTGCTGCGGACCTGCCGGGCCCCTCATGGGGACATGGTTTACAGATCAGCCACCCTCGCCCCCTGCTTCCCTTTCGGATCTTAGGTTTCTGGGCTCAAAGTCTAGAATTGTAGAGAGGCCCAAACCTGCAGTGAATTCAGAGCAGGTCTGGGAGTGAAGGCAGTGGGGGCGGGGAGGGGTCACGCCAGCGGGGCCTCTGCCAAGTTAGGCCTGGGACTGTGGGCTACAGCCCGCCCCCGACCCCAGTGAAGCTGTCCACCTTCCTCATTCCTGGGCCAGCCCCTCTCCTTTGCATCAGTACTGGGGGGCTCCTGTGTGTCCGGTGTGAGCGATGTCCCCCATTGAAACCCCCTGAGGCAGGTGCCCGGCATGCTCGGGCATGGAAACTGGGAAAGAGAAAGCCCACCACCTTGGGGCTGAGGGAGGGCTTGGCCGAGGGCCCACCTGGGCGTGTGGCCAGCTGCACCCACCTCGCTGCCACAGGTGAGCCTGCCCTGGGAGGCACACCAGTTCACAGAGCTGCTGTCACCAAGTGCCACAAACTGGGTGACTTAAACAACAGGAGTCTGTTCCTTCACAGTTCTGGAGGCCGGGAATCCAAAGGGTGGGTCCCTTCTCCGGGCTGCGAGAAAGACCCTGTTCCAGGCCCTTCCCCTTGGCTTGCAGACGCTGTCTTCCCCCCGAGTCCCTTCATGTCGTGTCCCCTCACTGAGCGTCTGTGTCCAAACTTCCCCCTTTCATCAGGACACCAGTCCTCAGATAGTCCTGGGTGACTACCCTCTAACTTCACTGCACCTGCCTGGACCCTGTTTCCGAATGAGGTCGCAGTCCGAGTGCTGGAGGTTAGCACTTTGACGCGCGGACGTGGGAGAGGATGCAAGTGGCCGCTGCTGGCCCACATGTTCACCTGAGAGGCGGGGCAGGTGGCCTGCCGGTTGGAAACCAAGCAGCTCCAGGTCCCGGCAGCTCTGTGCTTGCAGAGCGCCCCCGGCGCTCCCCAACAGATTCCACGTTGCCATCCAGCCCTCACGGGAGCGTCCGCTCTGAGTCGACCGAACCAGAAAATGCGTGTAGAGCACTTAGCGCTGTGCCCACACGCTCCAACCTCTGCCACGGGCCGCTCTGTTCGGCAAAGCCCTTGGGCCTGGGCTGCATCCCAGCCAGAGTGACATTTAGGGGGTGGCCTTGGAGGATGTACAGGCTCCTCCCAGAGTGGGGGCGAGCACGTGCCCACAGGGGCCCAGACGCCTCGCCTCTGTGGCCGTTCGGGGCCTGTGCTCCGCAGAACCCTGTCCGTGAGGACAGGGGAGAAAATTCCTCAGCTCGCTTCCCAGCTCCAGGCTGGTTTCTCACAGGAACCCCCAGAGATTCTGAGCTGAGCCCCGCTGCCCACAGCCTGCCCCTCACCTCCCGGCCTCACGCACGCTTTTCTCTGGAAGGCTCTCTTCCCCTCACATCTCCCAGGCAACTCCTGCTCATCCTTTAAGACTCAGTGCCGGCACCACCTCCTCCAGGAAGCCCTTCTCTAGGGGTAAAACTGGAGCAGGCACCCCTCCTCTCCACTCCCATTGCCTCCTGGGGCCCAGCATTTGCCATGAAAATGATCTGTTCCCATTCGGCTTCAAGGGTTCAGAGGCAGGAAGCTACACCTCTCTCTCCCCAGGGCCTTGCTGAATGGCCCATAGAAGGGGCCCCGAAAACATGCTCCCCCGGCCCGCCTCCCTGTGCTGCTCCCCGTGGTGGCCCAGCCCCCTGCGGCTCAGCTCCAGCTCACCTGGCCATGGGCATAAGGGCCCCATTGTGCACCAGGCAAGGGGATGCTCTGGAGGGTGGGACGCGGGCCGGGGCCCAGACAGCTGGAGACCCAAACAGAGCCCTCTGTAAGAGGGACCGCAGCGGCCCTGCTGACAAGGAGCCAATTCAGCAGCCTGGATATCAAAGGAACCAAACGCCCAGGCACCATGACCTTGGCAGCGCCGGGAGGTCATTTGGAGGTGATCAGGGGGTTATGGGCAGCAGTGGACACCGCTCTCCCTCCCCTGCACGGACACCCCCACCCCAGGGTGCCCCTGAGGCCCTGCCTGTGTGCACACTAGCTGGCACCAGAGAGGTGAGAACGGCTGCAGCCGGTCAGGCTCCCCTTGCATCCCGCTGGGACCCAGTGTCGCTGGGTTTGTCCTCACCTGGGTCTGAAACGTGATCAGGGCTCAAGCTGCTGCTTTAGGGCCCGAGACAGGAACTGGAGCCTGGAAGAGGCTTCTGGGGCAGCGGGGCTGAAGCCCTGAGGAGGTGGCTGGGGACAGGCGGGCACCCTAGGTGGCAGTGCAGACCCAGGTGACCTGTCCCCACCCACCTTGGGCAAGCTGCGAGGGGGCCCAAGTCAGGGGCTTCATTCTCTCCCTGCACAAAGCCTCAGCCCAGCCCGTCTGGAGCCCTCCCCCCTAACTGGCTAACCTGGAATCCCATCGGATCGGACGAGGCTTCCAGATGAGGCTCCTGGGGCCTGGCCTTTTGGGAGCCGCTTCACCCCCCTCCCCCCCATGCCGGGCCCCTGGGGGTCTCAGGCCAGTTCAGGTGCAGGGAGCCCAGGTGCATCCCTACGGCAGGAGGCTGGTGGTGACAGAGGGGCTGACACCAGGGCACGTGCAGATGCTGGGGAGAGCTGGTGGTAGTCCCACGGCCGAGCTCTCCCAGGCTGAGCCTCCTATTTCCTGACCCTGTCACCAAGCCACCATCTCTTTGCCCCGCCCTGGGTCTGCCCACTGGCTGGAGAGCGGGGAGTGAGGGGGTGAGGCCGGGCTGAGGCAGGGCAGGGCCCTAGGTGCCTCACGGCTGCAGCGAGTTGGTGAAGGGTCCGCAGGCTGTGACCCCAGATGCCAGTTTCCAGTCCGGTCCTGCCACTTGCTGGTGTGTGAGCTTGGACAGGTCCGCTCTCCTCCCCGGGAGAGTGGGAGCCACAGTGGGCCTCACTGCCCGCCTGCGGGGGCACTGACTGAGTGCATGTATATAACGTGCTCAAAACAAGTCCCAACACGAAGTAAATGCTCACTAAATGCCAGCCCGTGGTCGTTCCTCCTCCTCTGGGGAGGCACAGGGTGGTGGTGGTGCCGCTGGAGGAAGGGCATTGGGGCACTCTCGGATCCTTCGGGCATCCAGGGCCAAGCGCCGGGATGGGGCACTCAGGAACCGACAGGGGCAGGACTGGGCCTGGGGCTCAGGAACCTGGGGCCGCCCAGCTCTGGGACCTCCTGCAGGGCCTGACCATGGCCCCTGGCTCCAGCCCTTTCCACCCCTTTCCCACCTCCTGAGTGAGCAGGGGCGAGGTCAGTGCTGACGGTGTGGACCTGGAGCTCCAGGGTGACTGCCCCTTGCCTTGGGGGGCCTTTGCAGATGGTGGTTCTCATGGACCCCATGGAGGACCCCGATGACATCCTGCGGGCACACCGGTCCCGGGAGAAGTCCTACCTGTTCGACGTGGCCTTTGACTTCACTGCCACACAGGTGAGAGAGGGCTGGGCCTGGGGACACCCTTTGCCCCACCTGCGAGGGAGCCCTCAGGGCACCTGCCACCGACCCTCAGCCTCCTCCCACCGCTCACTCTCTGGCCCCTCCCCTGCTGTGTGCGTCCCCATGCCTGCGCCTGCCCGCGTGGCGTGCCCACAGCCTCCTGCCTGGACACACCCGGGCTGGCAGGGTGGCCCCGATGGGAGCTAGAGGAAGGCGCTTGAAGCCCATCTGGTGTGGGGAAGGCATCTCGGGGAAGCTGATACCCTCCCAGGGACCCCCGTCTTGCCCATCTGCGGGATGTGCCCCAGAGCAGATGTAGTGCCTCCTCGAGGCCAGCCTGCCCCAGGGGGAGGCGTCTCAGGTGTCCTGTGCTCTCTTTCAGGCAGGTGTCCCCCCATCGGGTGAAAGTAGAGACATCCATCCTCCACTCCCACCCCACTCCTCCGGGGCTGGGGGACAACACTGTCCCCACTGGGGGCAATGGAGTGGGTGCTCTGCCCTGCCCAAGTCCCAGGCCCCTGATGGGTCTCCTCTTCCCTGCAGGAAATGGTGTACCAGGCCACCACCAAGAGCCTCATCAAAGGCGTCATCTCAGGCTACAATGCCACGGTCTTTGCCTATGGCCCCACAGGTGAGGAGCCTGGGCAGCGGGGAAAACTGTGTGCTGTGGTCCCCTTTGAGGAGCAAACCCCTCACCCTCTGTCAGAGAGCCAGTCTGGCCCCTGCTAGGGCAGGAATCAGGGTGTGGCTGACCCAAAACCCCCTACCTGGGCCTTCAGGTCCCAGCGCCAGTGAACACACCCTCCTCCCTGGTCCCTACCTCCTGCTGTGTGGGGGTCCCAGCCTTGATGATGCACACAGGTGTGCCAGCAAACCCTGCCTGGCAGGGCTACACTCCTGCCCCCCCACCCCGCTCACCCACCCCTGCCGTGCCCAGGCTGTGGGAAGACCTACACCATGCTGGGCACGGACCATGAGCCGGGCATCTACGTGCGGACCCTCAATGACCTCTTCCACGCCATTGAGGAGACCAGCAATGACATGGAATATGAGGTGTCCATGTCCTACCTGGAGGTGAGCCCTCCCCCTCTGCCAGCTGAGACAAGGGGCCGACCAGACAGGCTGGCCTCCGTCCCTGGGACCGTCGCTGGGCAGTTTCCCTGGACTGCCGCTCTCCCCCGCACACTGTTGACCCCTCTTTACAAAAATCTGAGGCTTGGAGGAGTCAGGCAGCCAGGGCAACGTCACCCCGTAAGGTGAGGGAGCCACGGTTCCAACTAAGGAGCCCTGCTCAGCATCCCACCCTCCCCCACAGCCTTGCCGCTGAGCCGGCTCGGCCACCCTCCCTCCTCAGGGTCCATGCCCCTGAGCCGACCCTGTCCGGCTGCCTCCAGCACTCTGTGTACGTGGAGACAGGTGAGAACTGTACATACACGGACATGCTGGAACTTGCCAGCCTTGCTACCTCGCCACAGCCCCCGGTGCCCACCTGTGGGAGCACTACCGTCAGGCAGCGGTGGGGCAGCGGGGGTGGGCATCACAGAGGCCAGAAGAGGGGAGAGAGCCAGTGGGCTGGACTCCATCTGGCTGCTGGCCGCTCGGCTCCCTCTGGAGCTGATAATCTCCTGGGTGACAGCTCAGGAAGAGCAGCGAGGCATTGCTGCCAGCAGCTGCTCAGGGACCAGCGGCCAGCAAGGCCCACCCAGTATGGGGGTCAGGGAGAAGTGGCTAAGGGTTACCAGCAACAAGCAGGGTTTGCCATCGGTCAGGTCCTCATCCTCTGCCCAGTGAGCTGCCTGCCTGCCCGCAAAGGGAGCCCCACGTGGTCTAGATGTCTTCCATCCGTAGTTCTGGCGGCTCAGTGTTTCCCTGCGGATGCCGAAGTCCCCCACCCCCACCCCACAAAGCGGAAGGGGCCCCGTGAGCTCCCGTCCCCTTCTCACTTGGAAGGGACGGGGAGCCTGCACCTTGTCTGGAGCTCCTGTCCTGAGTCTCCCATTAACACCTGTCACCCACCTGTCCCATCAGATCTATAATGAGATGATCCGGGACCTGCTGAACCCCGCCCTGGGGTACCTGGAGCTGAGGGAGGACTCCAAAGGGGTGATCCAGGTGGCTGGGATCACCGAGGTTTCCACCATCAATGCCAAAGAGGCGAGTCTTGTGCAGCCATCCAGGGCAGTGGGGATGGACCCTGACCCCGGCGGGCAGGAGCGGGCAGAGGACTGGCCAGGCAGCCAGCTTCCTCGTGTGTACACAGCCCCTGTCCTCCCCGTGGCCCCTCCATGCACAGAGGCCAGCCCTTGCCACCTGGGCTGTTTCCCAACCTGTGATCCCCAAGAGCGGCCTCCCTCCCGCCCACCCAGATCATGCAGCTGCTGATGAAGGGGAACCGGCAGAGGACGCAGGAGCCCACGGCCGCCAACCGGACATCCTCCCGCTCCCACGCGGTGCTCCAGGTGTCCGTGCGCCAGCGCAGCCGGGTCAAGAACGTCCTGCAGGAGGTGCGGCAGGGCCGCCTGTTCATGATCGACCTGGCGGGCTCCGAGCGCGCGTCCCAGGTGAGGCCAGCTGCCCTGGAGGCTGGCGGGGAGCTGTGTGTGTGGGCGGGGCGGGGTGTGTGGCTTCCCAGGTGAGGTCAGCTCCCCTGGGGCCTGGGGAGGGTGGGTTTTGGGGGAGGAGGGGATGGCGGGAGAGGCGCACTGGTGGTGATAGCCGTGCCCTGCCGGCCCCCAGACCCAGAACCGAGGGCAGCGCATGAAAGAGGGGGCGCACATCAACCGCTCCCTGCTGGCCCTGGGCAACTGCATCAACGCGCTCAGCGACAAGAACAACAACAAGTACATCAACTATCGCGACAGCAAGCTCACTCGGCTCCTGAAGGTACCAGCCGTGGCCAGTGCCAGGCACCGGGCACCAAGGGGGGCTGCCAGACTTAGCAAATGAAAATACGGGAGGAGGCCCGGCCACATTTGGACTTCAGATAAACAACGAATGATTTCTTTTTTTTAGCATAAGTATGCCCCCCCAGGTTGCACTGTATTTTATCTGCCGACTGTCACCAAAGGGTGGGCAGTGGGCAGGAGGGAGGGAAAGACGCCTGGCACCCCCCAGGGCTGTGGGCCTGAGCGAGCCAAGAGCTACCTGGATTTGGGGTGCAGGGGGGCAGGCAGCCTCATGGCTCACAGAGCCTGCTGTTCAGGGCCCCCTCCTGGCTGCACTGTTTGTTGAGTGCTTCACCCACCTGCTCCTTTCGTGTTGCCAGCAGCTCTGTGAGTTAGGGGGCGAGTGCTTCCACCTGCAGGCGGGGAAACTGAGGCCCAAAGAGGCTAAGTAGCCTTCTGAGGGCTTGCACTCGTGAGCGCTGGAGGAAGGATGCAGACACAGGTCTGTCAGGCCTGGCGTCCTAGCTGCAGCTTGCTCCCTGCCCACCTTCAGCCCGCCCTCAGCCTGGGAGGTGGGGATGGCCACTGCAACACCCGTGCCCGTGCGAACGCAGGGGAGCCGAGGGTTAGCACAGGGGACAGTCTGCGTGATGTCCCTGTGCAGCTGCACGGACTCCAGGACACGAGCAAGGCCGGGGCCAGGGAGGGTGTGGCCAAGACCGAGTCCCATCTTCACACGAGGTCCCCATTCCTCACTCCAGCCAAAACAGTGCCATCAGCAGTCAGAATAGGGGGGACCTGGGGGGCCAGAGGTGATGGGAGGGAGGAGGGAAGGGCCCCCTCTGACTCCCTGCCAGCCTGTGCTGTCTTCCCTCAGGCCCTGCACAGGATACTCGAAATGACCAAGGGGGAACTTTGGAGAAGAAAGTGGGAGTGGGAAGTGGGGGGACAGGAAGGGGGAGGGGGTATCTGGACTCAGGGGGTCCGTGTGTTGCTCTGCACCAGGACCTATGTGTACGTGTGTCAGAGAAAAAGAGAGAGAGGGAAAGAGAGAATGCACATCACAGGGACAACCCGAACAGCCAGGCAGGTGCAGCATCGGGAGGCGGTTCCCTGCTGACCACAGGCTCGCCCTCCTCCCTCCCAGGACTCCCTGGGGGGGAACAGCCGCACCGTGATGATCGCACACATCAGCCCGGCGAGCAGTGCCTTTGAGGAGTCACGGAACACCCTGACCTACGCCGGCCGGGCCAAGAATATCAAGACCAGGGTGAGGGCTCCGGCCTGTCCCCCCCCCGCCCCCGGTCTGGCCTTCCTGGGCCGAGATGGAAGCCCCGCGCCGATTCCACTCCTCCCTGCTCTCTCTGGAGCCAGACAAATGTCACCCCCATGCCCTCCCCTGCCCCTCCGACACCTGCCCACCTGCCAGGAAGCCCGGAGCTCCCGAGGGGCCCCACCCTCTCATCCAAGGCCTGTGCTCCCCGGCCCAGCCCCCTCCGCCTCCCCCTTTTCTCTTCAGAGGCTCATTCAGATGTCACATTCCGAAGCACCTCATCATATTAGTCACACACGCTGAGCCCTTTAACACCGTCTCACATGCTCCCCAAGGGGGGCAGGAGCAACCGCTGCCACGTGGTGCGGCTCGGGAAGATGAGGCCGTGACTCCCCCCCGCTGGGCGGTGATGGCGCTGAGACTGTGCCCGCTGGCCCCGCTGTCCATCAGGGGGTCTGTGTCGCTCTGCCCATGGAGGGGCAGAGGGACAAGTGTGAGACCGGCACACTCTCGCGACACCTCGGCCTTCCAGCCACGGCTCCCTTCCGGCCCTCGAGGAGCTTAGCAGGGAAGGGGCGCGTCCTTGGAACAGGAACAGCCAACAGCCGTTGGGCTGGCGGGGTTCCCTGCATCTCCGTGGAGGCTGTGAGCCCGACTCTGAAGGATGGGGGACCCTTCCAAAGGGAGGGGCGGCAAGGGTAGAGGCTGCCAACACAGGGAGGAGATGGTGTCTGGGGGGGGGAGCAGGAGGTGGTTCCCTCGCTCACGCAGCATGTTCACGACAGACCAGCGAGTCCAGAGAAAGTCCAGACAGGCAGCGGCGGGACTTCCTCACCAGGTGGAGGAATTAGGGCATTTCCCCGCGCCACCGTAGGGAGCCACTGAAGGTTCAGCAGGGGGGCAGCATTTCAGGAGCATGAACAGGTCCTGGGGCCATCCTGAAAGACCGGGGAGCGCGGGGAGAAAGACCCGTCAGGCGGACCCGGCACCTGGGGTGACCGTACCTGCCCTGCCCCGTCCCGCGTTCCCCGCAGGTGAAGCAGAACCTGCTCAGTGTCTCCTACCACATTGCCCAGTACACCAGCATCATCGCTGACCTGCGGGGCGAGATCCAGCGGCTCAAGTGCAAGATCGATGAGCAGGGCGGGCGAGGCCAGGCCCGGGGACGGCTGGAGCAGGGTGACATCCGCCACATCCCAGGTGCGTGCACATGGGTCCACGTGAGTGGGAGCCGTCTCCCGCAGCCCTCCCAGGCGGTCTCAGATTGCTCGGGGGTCAGGCAGTGTGAGGCTCAAGTCCAAGGTCTGGCTGGGTAGCCTTAGGCTACTCACTCAACTGCTCTGAGCCTTCAGCTGTAAAATGGAATCGTGACCTCTGGAGGTTAGGTGGGATCGATCACAGGAGTGAGGGACATATGGGCACTTCACTGTGCTGGACATCACCCCCAGAGCTGCAGTGCAGGGCAGGGAGGCCATGCGCAGCTTCGCCAGAAGGGGCACCTTCTACGTTCTTTCGTAGACTTGTCAGTGTGCAGTGATGGTTTTTCAGCTGATGGCAGTAAAGCGTCTAAGGGGCACCTTTTTAAAGCTGACACGAAGGTGCTGTTAGGGCCGGTGGGAGTCTGGTTCATGCGGAGGGGCTGGGGATCACCTTTGGGCCACAGGCTGAACACTCAAGGTGGCAGTGTCATGTGGGAGGAGGTACTCATCCAGGAGGTCTTTCTGGAGGAGGTGTTTGGACAAAGTGGCTGGGGGAGAAAGGGAGGTGAGGGCCCCTGCTTTCTGGCCAGATGCTTCCCTCTTTACCGAGCTCCCCCACACCCCATCTGACGGGCAGCCGAGGGCCAGCAGCGCAGCGGGCCAGATGAGCAGGCCAACATGGGACAGCTGCGGGCACAGCTCATCAGCGCCTTCCAGGAGCAGATGGATGTGCGGAGACGCCTGCTGGAGCTGGAGAACCACGCCATGGAGGTCCAGATCAACAGCTCCCGCCACCTGCTCACCATCGCTGGGTAGGCACCCCCTGGCTCAGGGTCCCCTGGTCCCGCCACACAGATGGGCTGGGAGCTGCCTGCTCCCACGGCCTGAATCCCACATCTCCCCTTGGGGTGGGCCCATGGCAGCTGGGAGCAGGAGAAGTCACGCAGGGCACTCAAGCGGAGGGAGGAGCAGCGGAAGGAATCTTATACCAGGGATGACAGCGAGAAGGACTCGGACACCGGTGACGACCAGCCAGACCTGCTCGAGCCCCCCGAGGTGTCCTCGGCCCGGGAGAGCATCGCGGCCCTGGCGGGCGAGCAGAAGAAGCTGCGCAAGCAGAAGGTGCCCGGCGGCCGGGCCCGGGAGAGCGGGTTTGAGAGGCAGGGGCCCGTGGGTGGGGAGGGAGCGGCCCCTGGCCGGCTGCCTGGCGCTGACCCCCTGCCGCGCCCAGCTGGAGCTGGAGCAGCGCTGCCGCGAGCTAAGCGCGAGGGGCCACCGCCTGGAGGAGACGCTGCCGGGACGCATTGGCTCCGAGGAGCAGCGCGAGGTGCTCAGCCTGCTGTGCCGCGTGCACGAGCTGGAGGTGGAGAACACCGAGATGCAGTCCCACGCGCTGCTGCGCGACGGCGCCCTCCGCCACCGTGGTGAGGCGGTCCGCCGCCTGGAGCAGCACCGCACCCTCTGCGACGAGATCATCCAGGGCCAGCGGCAGATCATCGACGGTAGGTCCTGCGCTACTGAGCCACCCATGGGCCCTGTAGACCCGCAGAGCCCGGGGGCGCGGCCTGAGCCCTGTCCCGCCTGCAGCAGACTACAACCTGGCCGTCCCCCAACACCTGGAGGAGCTTTATGACGTGTACCTGCGGGAGCTGGAGGAGGGCAGCCTGGAGCGGGCCACCATCATGGACCGGGTGGCCTCTAGGGCCCTGCAGGTGGGCACCTGGGCATGTGGTAAGGGAGGGGCCCATGCCCCAGGCAATGCTTGCAGGGAGCTGGGGTGGCCCCAGGCAGCCAACTCCCTTTCCTTCTTACCCCGCCCAACGCCCTGCCAAGCCTGAGTTTGCTGTCGTGGGCATTCTTCTCTGACACTTGTCTTCACTCAGGGTCAGAGGGTCAGGGTTGGTATCCGAGACATCACCAATGGTGACCTGAAATGCCCTTGGGGGAGACCAGGCCACCAGGCCATGAGTGCCACTGGCGATGGTAACTGCCACAGCGCGCCCCCTGGGACCCGGAGCTCTGCCCCCTGGGGCTCGCAGCCCACACCACGGCCCTGCTGTCCCTGTGTGCCTCAGCCACCCTGTGCTGTCCTCTGGTCCAGGACCAGGTCTTCTGACAGTCCGCCCCTGCCCACCCCCGCAGGACAGCTCCTTGCCCAAACTGACCCCAGCAGGGACCATGCTGACGCCGGAGTCGGACCTGGAGAGCGTGAAGACGCTGAGCTCCGGAGCCCAGCGCCTGCAGAGCAGCACCCTCCCGCCCCTCAGCACGGAGAGGTGAGCCCGGAGCCCGCTGCCCCCTGCCCTGCCAGCCCGGGCCACCACAGGGTACCAACCCAGACGAGGGCTTCCTGGGGAAGATGGGGCAGGAGCCAACAGGAGGAGGTGGCTCAGGTCTGGAGCCAGGGCTCCTGGGTTCTCTGTCCTCCGGCGTGGGGGTGGAACCTCTTGGGGACCAGCTTGGTCACCAGATGCCCACCCTCCTCTGCCAACCTCAGTGAAGCCAACCTCGCATTCAAGGCCAGTCCCCGGGCGTGGCAAGCGAAAAGCTCCTCTGTGCCCACCCCACCACCCATCCAGATCAGCAGCCTGGTGACCCAGGAGGTGAGCACCAGGCACCCAATGGCCCCACGGGCTCCTCTGCTAAGGGTGGAGGCACAAGGGTGGACACCCAGCTGTCCCACCACGACCACCACCACTGAGCCCCTGCTGTCTCTGCCGAGTGGGCGGGGTCTCCACCATGTCCGCTGCCTTTCTCTCCCCAACCCCCTTGCCCCACAGGTCCTCACCCAGGACAGCCTGCTCAGCCTGCACAACCGAATCAGCTCTTCCCCGGACAGCAGCGAGAACCTGTCGGAGATCCCCTTGTCCCACACAGGTGAGCCTGGCGTCATCGAAGCCGCTCAGACCACCCAGCGGAACACCCTTCCTGCCCTCTGAATGCACCCATGCATCAGGTGCGATGAAGGAGGCACCGATGCCCAGAGAGCGTTAACCGTCAGGATGCAGAGTGAGGGCACAGTCAGGAATCAGGATGGGAAACTTACGGCACTGGGCATCCTGTCCCCCACCACCCGCCCCCCCCGCCCCAGTAATAACTGCAACAGCAACTAGGGATCGAATCCAACTGCTTGGCCATGGGCCAAGCCCGTCATCTTGGTTCCTGCCTGCAGTAGCCCTGTGCGGTTAGTTTTATCAGTTTGCAGATGAAAGCGAGGCTCAGAAATTTGCCGCAGTTTCTTAAATGTCGAGCCAGTGGGGGTGCTGGCATTGAAGCCCAGACATTCTGGCTCCTACCCGTCTCTGCCTGGGCTGAGGAGCGGTGTTGGTGGTGCAGGCGGGAGAGGATGGGGAGACCTAGATCCCAGCCTGGGTGAGCCCTCTGTCCCGCTGCAGAGAGGAAGGAGATCCTTACAGGCACCAAGGGCATCGCTGTGAAGGCTGCCCGGAGGCGATCCAGGGCTCTGGGAGCGGAGGGGTGCCCCCTGCTGGCCCCTGCGATGCAGTGCAGCAGCCTGTCCCTGCACTCGCTGAGCGAAGCTGATGATTCTCTGCCACCCGGCCCCCTGGCCTGCAAGCGGCCCCCCAGCCCCATGCTGCAGCACGCTGCCAGTGAGGACAACCTGTCCAGCAGCATGGGCGAGGCCTCGACCCAGGGGGTCGGGCATCATGGGGATGGCCCTGAGCCCTGGCTGCGTGGCCAGAAGAAGAGCCTGGGCAAGAAACGGGAGGAGTCGCTGGAAGCAAAGAGGAGGAAGCGGAGGTCCCGATCTTTCGAGGTCACAGGACAAGGGGTGAGGCCAGGGGTGGGGTGTTTGGGCCCCTTCCTCGTGGGTGGGGCCTGAGGGCTAGGTTCCCCCAGAGGCTGAGAGGCACGTGCACCTGCCCTGCACCACCCTCTGCGCCTCTGTCACCCCGGCTGCCAGTAGCTGGGGCAGGTCAGGCCTCACCCCACTGTTCTCCAACCAACACAGCTCTCCCGCCCCAAGACACACCTCCTGGGGCCCCGTGCCCTGGAGAACATCTCAGACCACAGAATGCCAGTGTGCAGGCACCCAGCCCCTGGCATCCGGCATCTGGGAAAGGCCATGCTGCCTTTGGCCAAAGTCAAAGTCCCTCGGAGCCAGAACACAGGTCAGCATCAGCGAGAGGGGGTGGGGAAGGGGAGACCTCGGCCCGCCCAGGGAGGGGGCATGCAGAGTTGTCCACCTCGTGGCTACCCCTGGCTGGAAACAGGGTTCTTGCAGAATAGCATGGGACTGGCATTTTGGGGTAGTGCCCCCTAGGGAGTTCAAGACCAGTGGGTGATCAGAGAGGGGAGGGAGAGGCATTCCTAACCTCTGCGTCTGGCCCTTCCCCTGTTCCAGGCCCTGGAGTGCCCTCCCCCCTCGCTGTTCCCGCCAACCCAGCTGGTGTTTCCCGGAGGGCTTCACATGGGCCCCGCCTGCCCCACGGCGCAAGCACCCACAGCAAAGATGGACACTTCCGGCGTAACTGAAGGGCCCTGCCTGGAGCCGACTCTCCTGCCTCCCCCCCCCCCGAGACTGAGTGGGGTGTAGCGGGGAATGGAAACTAGGCAGATGGGGTGACCTGGAAGCAGGAGCTCAGGATCTCAGAACGCCGGGGCTCTGGCGCTGCAGCAATTCTGAGGGTGCCTGCCCAGCCCTTCCACGTGTGTGGTGCCACCAGGGAGGGAGGGGAGCCCAGCAGGCATGGCTGGGACCACAGGGTGCCCTGGCCTCCCAGCCCCGGACAGAACCCTGATGCCAAAACTCTGCACAGACCTGCAGCCGGACTCGGCCTCGGACATCGGAGAAGAGAGTTGTCCGTGGGCAGGGCTCCTGGGCCCACTCCTGGGGCAAGGGCACTCTGGATGGTGGGGGAGGGGCCAGTGGGAATTTCCCACACTGTGGGGGTGGGGAAGGGGGAATCTGGTTTCCTTACTTGGCAGCGGCTTCCTTTTTATCAGTAAAATCCCCTTGGGTCTTGACTGTCCAGTTGGAAACGAGACCTTGTCTGGACTGGGGTGGCCGTGACTGAGTCCCAACCTCCTTGCCCCTCCCTCCACCCACACCCCCGTCTCACTCTAGCTGGCAGCATAGCACCAACCCACAAACGCCTGGGCAAAAGGGGTATTTCTCTAAACCCTGAGGCCCCCTCCCCAGGAAAGGTGGGGCTGGCAAGGCCCGTTTCTGTCCAGGCTTCCTCCCTAATGAAGTGCAGGCTTAGAGGTGGCCCAGCTAAGCCCCTCAGCCTAGAGGTAAGAAAACTCTGGGCCTGGAGCTGCCCAGGCTTCCCAGCCGGGACCAGTCAGATGCCCTGTCCCATGCGAAGGTGGGGAGCCTGGGGAAAAGCTAATGAAATACAGGAAACCCTTGGATCTGTGGGACCCGACCGCATCCCTCCCTTGGGCTGATTTTTCTGGAGACCTAGATGGGTCGATCACCCCCTTGCTTCTCTATCAGTTTATTCAACCAAAAGCACGTCTTCGAGTCAGCTGTGAATCAGCTGCTGAAACCAGGCATCTGGCCTCGTCTGAAGTCACCAGCACCTGGCTGGTTCCTCGGAGTGTATGTAGGCTACTCCACTTGCGTGGCCCCTCCCAGTCCCTCCAAGCCAGCTATGCCAGGCCTTCTGGAATCGTCTGGGACGCCAGGTTCCCCGTCCCTGCCCTTCTTGGCTACTTGGGGGTCCGGATGAGGGTGTGGTAGACAGGTTTGACGATGAGGTGGAGATGCAGGGCGTTCTCCACCAGGTACTCGGAGTTGCGTCGCTGCAGGTCGGCGTGCGCCAGGAAGTCGCCCGCCTCCTCGCTGCTCTGGTGGAAGCTGTAGGCGTGGCGGACCAGGAGACGGCCGTGCTGGCGCGCCCCAACCAGCACCGTCTTCTGGAAGCTCACGCCCGCGGCGTCGCCGCCGCTGCTAGCCGGCGTGACCACGAGCCGCGGCCGGCCGTCCTCCGGGCGCGCGGCGGGCAAGGCGGTGCCCGGGGCGTCGGCGTAGACGGGCCGCAGGCTGACGGGCAACCAGCGCGGCGAGAAGAGCACGTTCCACGTGACGCGGCGGCCGGAGTCGTGGCCGCTGGGGCCCAGCTGCGTCTGAAAGCTGGTGCTGCGGTCGTCGCGGGCTGGGTTGTTGATGACCCAGGGGGCGCCCCAGGCGGGCGCGAGGTAGTTACGGGGCAGGAAGGCGCTGCCGTTGACGTCGAAGAATTTGGCGTAGTGCAGCGGCGAGGCGGCGTGGAACTGGTAGGCCTGAAGCAGCAGGTCGGCCACTGCCTGGCCGTGGCGCGCCAAGGCGGCCGAGCGCGCCTGTAGCTGGAACAGCTGCGCCGGGGGGATCATGGGGTAGCGGATGGAGCGCAGTGCCCGCTCGGCCACGGCGGGTGGCGGCCGCGCGCGGCCCAGCCACGCCTCCAGCGCGTGGAACAGCTCCAGCTCGTCCTGCAGCACCAGGTCCGAGCGCGGCAGCAGCTGCGCCAGCAGCTCGGGGCTCACGGCGCCCCACTCGGTGCTCCCAGCCACGGCCGACAGGTTCCAGGCCAGGAACTGCAGGCAGCTCTGGCGCAGGGCCTCGTCCCCGGTGCTCACAGCGTAGTGGTACCAGCCCACCGCCGGGCCCGCACCTCCGGCCAGGTGCGCGCGCATGTAGTCGGCCACGCCCCGCTGCAGGGAGGCCACACCGTACTTGGTGGCCAGCTTGTGCAGGGGGATGGCCTGGGCCAGCAGCACCGCCAGTTCCCCGCAGTAGAGGTACCTGCGGAAGAGGTGCAGATAGGGAGCGGGGTCGGAGCGGGGCGCCTCCGCCCCCAGCCTGCCGCGGTGCCTTCAGAGGGGACCTGGCCTTGGGTGGAGAGCTTCCTGGTCAGAGAGCAAACAGAGCACTGGGCCCAGGGGCGTCCTGTCGTTTCCTCTCTCGCTCCTTCTACTCCCCAGCCTCCTCTTTCCACTTCTCGTGGGGACATACAAATAGCATGTATTTGCGGAGCATCTACTAGATGCCAGGCTCTGTGCGGGAACAAGACAGACGTGGCTCCCAGTTCTGGGGGCTGCAGGTGCTATCACCACCTACTTGCCATGAGTGGGCAAGTCATTTAGCTTCACTCACTGCTGGACCTTATGTTGAGCCTCTAGGAGAGGGGGAGTAACACCCACCCCTCGGGGATCTTGTGATAGTTGGAGAGTGAATGGTACTTGCTACAAAGCAGGTGGCCACATGGGTTCATTCCCATTTTCCCTCCCCCTTTCCTTGAAGCCCCGTTTTTCTCTCTGTCTCTGTCCCTGGTCATCTGTTGTCACTCCTGCTCACTCATTCTGTCTCCATCTGCTTCGTCCTTCTGCT
This sequence comes from Anoura caudifer, assembly GCA_004027475.1. Classification (NCBI taxonomy): domain Eukaryota; kingdom Metazoa; phylum Chordata; class Mammalia; order Chiroptera; family Phyllostomidae; genus Anoura; species Anoura caudifer. The sequence continues at coordinate 73,807 of PVKU01003016.1, read as the reverse complement.
CACCCTCCTGCCAGTGCCCTCTGGCACACACTCGAGGGGGCTGTGGCAGTGAGGGTCAGATACAGTCCCAACACCCATGCCTCCAGGAAATTCAGCTCGGCAAGTTGGGAATAAAGGATGTCCCCCCACTTCCTCAGAGCGAGTGTGGCCATGTGACAAGTTCCAGCCAGTGAGAGGTCAGCAGAAGTGCAGCATGGGATTGAGGGGAAGGATGGTTAAGTAGAGCCACCTGGGGTGAGGGGAAGATCCCTTTTGCCTTTCTGTGTTATCCCTCTTCCTGTTGGCCTAGAACTTGGATGTGATGGCTGGAATCCTGGCAACCACATTGTCTAGGTCATTAAAGCAGTTACTTTCTCAGACTACAGTGTGACTGGCACCCCGTGTGCTGGGCACTGGCAGCAGGCAGGAGGGGGGCAGAGCTGGCTGACTTTTTCAGCTCCCTAGCCCTGTGGTTCCAAACCCGGCTGGAGAACAAACCACACGGAGGCTTTGAGAATTAAAAAATGACCGCTGAACCCCAGACCGGGAGCCAAGGATCCAGGGCGGTGCCCCGGAACCTGTAGTTGTAAAAAGCTCTCCTGGCCAGCATCGGAAACAGCTCTGAGGGCATTTGGTAACTGACATCGAACCACTGAGCTCACAGGCGGGGCAAGGACTCACTGCATTTGCAAGAAAGAGGGCAGAAGAGAAGGGATGGAGGAGGGAGTGGCATCCTCATCCTAATGACATCCGGGAGATGGACATAATGACCTCTAAGGGGCCAGGGCTTCCATGACCCTGTGAATGGAGGATCCTGGAGCTCAGGAAGGGAGGAAGTGACCCGCCCCAGCCCTGCCCCTCCCCACCTGATGAACTTGTCAAAGACAGCAGCACAGTCCCTGGGCTCCTGCAGCACCAGCTCGCTCTGGTTCCTCAGCAGCTCCCGGAGCCGCTCGCTGTGCAGCCCTAGCAGCAGGCGGTGGGCGTGGAACACGCGGACCTCGTCGGTGCCCGCGGCCTGCACCCGCAGAACCACGTCACTGGCGTTGCCCTGCCGCAGAAGCTCCTGCAGACGCTGCAGCAGCATCTGGGAGTGGTTGATGGGGGTGCCCCCTGCCTCGCCACCGACATCAGCTCTCTGGGCTGCAGCAGGAGGGAACACAGCACCGTCTGAGAAGGCACCTGGGCCAGGGCCCACCTGGAGATGCACATGCCTGGATATGGGCAGAGGGCAGGTGGGCCTGGGGAGGCTGTGTGCACACCTGTTTGTGCCCATGGAGTGCGTGGATTCCCGCGTATGCACACAGCACATCCTGGTGGGGGGGTTGTGAACCTGACCCTGAGCAGACGCTGAGAGGATGCCCAGGGAAGGGAGGGGGATTCCCAGCAGGGGAAGAGAGATGTGCATGATCTCATGTAGGGCCAAACACCCAGAACTGGTCTCCAGAATGCCAGACCCCCAGGCAAGGGCCGAGGAGCCCCCACTCCTGAAGAACTCTCCACCTAACGCCTAGAATGAGTCGTGTGCCAGCCATTCTCCCAGGAGCTTGGAATATGGCCGAGATCAGAGCAAGCCAGGTCCTTATGCTCACAAGAGTTTGCAGTAAGCACCCAGGCAAGCACTCCAGTTTCAGGACGTGATCCCCAAGGAAGGCGATGATGGCAGTGGGGCTGGGGCTGCCATCACAGGTCCAGGAACCAGGGGTGGGCGGGCTGAGGAAGGGAGAAGAAGCCAGGAGGATGAGCATCCGGCTGAGAGCCAGCGCCCTGGAAAGGACAGGCTTGGGGTGCTGGGTGCCAAGAGAAGGTTAGGGGGCTGGAGGCTGTGAGGAAGGGGAGGGGGAGCATGAGACAGACTTCAGGCATGGAGGGAGCTGCTTCCACGCCCGGGGTCCCCCTCTGGGAGAGAGAGTCCACGCTCAGTGGCTGGACTGTCGGGGACCGGAGGAAGCACAGGGACTGCCGTGCTGCTGGGGCGGGACTCTCGCGGTACTTGCACATCAGGGCTAGCATCCCCCTTTGAGGCTGGCCCTTCTGTCAGGTTTCCAGGGGCACCATGGGGGTCAGATGGGGACACACACTCAGTGACAGAAAATTCAGTGGCAGAAAATGTTGCCAGCAGCTTTCCCAAACTGAGAGGGGTGTGAGGAGCCTCACAGAGAGAAAAGGGGGGTGTCCGACGACGCAGTAGATGGGCACCCGTCCCCCCCGCCCCACCCTCAGGCCCGCAGCCCCTGTGAGCCATTGGAGAGAAGGCTCACCCAAAAGCAGAGCATCTGTGCGTAAGAAGGACGGAGACAGAGGGAGGAAGGGAGGGTGAGAGAGAAGCTGGGTTAATTCCCCAGCCCCGCCTCCCAAGCTGTCACTTTGAAGGACCTGAATGCTGATGGCATCCCATCGGCCTCTGACTGGAGCCAGCTGCCTGGGACAATGGACAATGGAAGGGTCTCCTTGTCATCAGGACCCTGGCCTGTGGGCCACCCCTCCTCCCCCTGAGGCGAGCCACCCTCCTCCTGGGCTGTGTGGACTCTGGGCTCCTCCTGGCTGGCTAGACACCGGCCCTCCTGCCTGCCGGTGTGCAGCCGGGACAAAAAGGGCCCGCCCCTCCTCCCTGCCCCTCACCCTACCCCACCCACTGCCCACTCACCTGCACGAGTGGCCAGGCCCACCAAGGTCAGGATGGCCCAGAAGCTGCCCCACGACCCAGGCTTGGTGCAACCCAGCCTCGGCATCTTTGTGGCCCCCTCGAGCCCAGTGGAGGGACAAGGAAGCCCAGACCACCCTTCTCACATCCCTCCTCTTTATATAGGACTGAGTACAAGGGGATGGCACCCCCCTCCTGACCGGCCACCCTCCCCCCACCCAGCCTCTGCCTTGGATTGGTGGAAACTGGCCCCAGCTGTTGCCCAGGCAACCTCTTAAGCCAGAGAGTGGCAGCCCCAGGGGCTATTGTGCTGCCGAGGGCCCTGAGCAGGGCAGATCCGGCACCCTCCCCCACAGCTCCTACCCCCAGCAGAGCTGGCCCTCCTCTCCTGAGAAGTTTTAGGCTCCCCGAGGGGCAGGCAAGAAGCTCCAGGCTGACTGACGGTGCTGGCCCAGAGGGTCCCCAGCCCCCCCACCACCCAAGCTCCAGGCCTGGCCTCCGCGCTGGCACAGAGCAGGCTTGGCGGCGTCTTGGCTGGAGAGCCATGCTGAGCAGGCTGCAGAGAAGGGCTGGGGAGAGGAGAGGGCCAAGGCGGCTTGGGGTCCCACCCCCCTCCCATGTCGGAGTGGGCCGGCTCCCCAGTGAGGAGGACAGGGCGTGGAACTGGGGCCCGAGGGTAACTGGTGTCACATTCCTGATTTTTGTGGGGGAACGTCCCTGGCACACTCTGGGGAGGATGGCAGGCTGTGACCATCGCCCTTCCCCATGGGTCGAGGTGAGCCGGGATGGCAGCTAGGCAGAAGGCAGATGCACCACACATAGCCCCTGCGTCAGTGCAAGGGGACACCCAGCCCGGAGCAGGGCTGGCCACCCGGGCAGGCGGCCCTCCCCCTGCCCAGCCAGCCCAGCCAGCTCAGCCTGGGCTTGGGGTCTGCAGGTGCTGAGGTGCGCACCTGTGTGCCCTGCCACCCCCTCCTTTAATTCACCTTCCCATGTGGCCTCGGGCCTCTAGGGTCACCTGCTCGTCAGGCTTCTCTCACCAGCTTCTGTCCAACCGCCAGCTACAATGGTTCCTTTCCCAGCATTCCAAGGAGACACCCAGAAGACTTGGCACCCTACCCTGACCGTAGGGGACACTGAGGCAGACAGTGAGGGCAGGCCCTGCAGGGTCAGTGCAGATAAGTGGTCCTGTGAGAACGGAGGAGCAGAGAGGAGGGAGGAGCCTGGGGGAGTGTGGGTCAGGGGACAGGTGCTGTTGAGACCTCCCATTTTAGGGAGTCAGTGGGGCTGGGCTCAGTCCTGATCGGAGCGGCTCCTTAGAGGTGGGTGAACTGAAGGGGGCGCCCCCTGGGGATCCAGCGCAGTTTCTCCTGAGGCCAGGCTCTAGACTGGAGGTGGGCTGGACAGAGCGTGCCGTCCTTGCTGTCTGGATCCCAGGGACCAGCTTGATGCATTGATTTCTGCCCCCAGCTGGTACAGAGAGACCTGACAGCCCCACCCCCTCTCTGGTGCCACGGACAGAGCAGGAATTGGGTCTGGCACCTGCCTCATCCAGTTGGCAGAGATGGAGCCAACCAGCACATTGGAAACCGCTTCCGGCTGCCCTGACCGTCATGCCTGGTTCCCCTTGTCCAGATCCACCATCCCTTGTCCACTGGCTGCCCGCCCACCCTTCCCGTGGGCTGCAGCATCTCCCCAGCCCAGCCCAGCCCAGCCCAGGCCAGCAGGACAGAGCTTCGGTGTGATGGGATCCGGGCCTCTGAGAATGTGCAATTTCCATGCACAGTACTTTTCAGTGGGAATGGTGTTGGTGAGAAAGAGGGGGCGATAAGAGGACCCACTACTCAGAAAATGGTGTGTTGGTAAGCATGCTTCTTACCTCCAACAGTCTTTCTGGAAGCGTGGCCCACCTGCACCAGGGTTTTCAAAGCACCCCAGATGCTCATCAGGTGCTCCCCAAGTTAAGACCTACCCACTGGGGTTAGAAGGATGGCACTGCAAGTGTGCAAGGATTGGAGGGGCCCCACATTACCCAGAAGACCCAGGAGGGCCCCCGCTGGCACCCCCATCCCTGAGAGGCCCCACTTCCTACTGCTTCTAACTTCTGTTAGCCCTGAACCTCCTCTACTGATGTAGAAACTGGCTTTCCAGGAATAAGTATTCTCTGTTCTCGTTCTGTAGTCTGAGGGTTGCTGGAGCATGTGCATATGTGTGTGCATGTGTACAGGTGTGTGTACATGCCTCCATGTGCCTGCGTGTGTCACGTGCTAGTGTCTCACAGCAGGAGAGAGGAAAGAGGGAGTTTGCCTCATCCGGTCCTGCAGACAGGATTTGAATTACTCTATTGCATTTTGCCCTGACGATCTGGAAGCTGGAGAATTCCTTGAGAGCAAGTCTAATGAGCTCACGAGCTAGAACAATTCCCAGAGAGCGGGTCACTTTCTGCCCGGACACGAGTGTGTACAACCTCAGTGACTTGGTCTCATGGCCGGGAGTAGGCATAGCTAGGACTCAAGTGCTGCTTTTCAACTCGGCTTTTCTTCCCGAAACCCCATGCTTCCTTTTCTGAGAAGCTAGCGCAGTAACTGCAGAGGACCCTGGTGTACGCTCTGTAGCGCTGTAAAAGCAACAGAAAATTCTTGCCAGCGTGGGGCAGGGTGGTGAGTGTCTGAAGCTTCAGAGTAGGGGGTGCGGGAGAGGATCAGACGCTGGGCTACGGTGATGCCCACCTCCAGGGCGGACCCGGCCCCAGCCCTGCCCAGACCGCAGCCTCCCTTGCCCTGTGACGTCTCCCCTCCTGAGCTAGCGTTTCCTGGGATGCTGAGCTCAGGGAACAGGGAGTCATGGGTTCAGGTCCAGGCCCCGTGTGCTGGGTGCGGGGTCGGGGGACACCATAATGACGTACAAGAGGGAATCCTTCGCTGAAGTCACACACAGTATTGAAAGTGTCCCCAGAGGCCATGCTGTCGGTCCAAGGACACATTCACCTTTATGCCTCGGCACCCCCAACATGCTGCCTCCCCTCCCCCCGCCCCCACTGGAATGCACTTCTGCATCCGAGGGCTGTCCGTCTGACCCACGTCCCCCTCCTCCATGCAGCCCGAGCTCAGAGTGGTGTTGCTCTCCCTGCGCTCCCGTTCTTCCAGAGTAGCTTGTGGGTGGCAGGGACAAGGGACCAGCTCGGGCAGAGGGACAACCCGAGTTCAATTCCATTGGCCACATGCCAGCTCCAGCCTTGGCCTGGTTGCTGAGCTTCTCCGAGCCTTGGGCCCCTCTTGTGGGATGCGGAGGTAACCAGAGTTAGGGAGTGGGGCTGCCACGGGGTGGGGAGGTGGTAACGAGTGTAGGGACAGAGTAGGTGCTCAGGAAATGTTGGTGGAGCCCCTCATCCATGGCTAGCCTTTCCAACTCGACTGTAAACCGCTCCTTGCTCACCCAGCGCCTCATGGTGCAGGGAGGTGGCAGCCTAGGGAATTGTCTGTGCTTGCTGGGAACTCACTGCACTCTGGGGCTGGAGTCCTGGACACTCTCCCTGGGGATCTGAGTGGGTAGTTTCTACTCTGGTCCCCTGTGCCCTGCAGAGGACCTGGCCAAAGCCAGTGGATTCTCAGAGTCTTGCAGGGTTAGGATGTGGCCACCAGGGGGCAGCAAGACTCCTGTGATTGCAGCAGGGGTGGCCCTGGAGGTGGAGATGGGAGCCGGAGTCAAGGTGGCTCCTGCCCCAGATGTGAAGCTAGCAGCTGAGAGCCAGGCTGCTCTGTTGCCAGAGGGCGAGGGTTGGAGGCGAGTGCAAGCTGGGCCCAGCTCTCCTCCAAGTCGACCTGCGTGCGCAATGCTGGGGTGCTGCGGGCTGCACTGCTCACTTCCGCCCCGCACCCCACGAAATGGCGTAGCCAGCCAGGTGCGGAGTCACACACCTTCTGGTGTTTGTTTGCCAGTGAGTGACACTCCTTGCCGGCTGGCCCATTTCACCAGGGCCAGGAAAACAACAGCTTGCAGGGGGCTGCTGGGTCCTGGTTTCCCAGCGCGGCTGGCAGCCTGCTCGCCTGCTCAGGCCTCTCTCCATGGTTGCAGTTACCACTGAGTACGGGTCCCTGATGCCCCTTCAGGCCAGCCGCCCCCTGGGAGCCTCCTCCTGGTCCCACTGCCCGCCCGCAGCAGCTGCAGGGCTGACTCCTCCAAACCTGGCCCAGGAGACTTCTCTCCAGACCTGGGTGCTGCCCACGGTGACCTCACCTCTCCCTCCCCAGCAATGATCTCCCCCACCCCTCTCTGCAGGCCAGCCCTTGTCTCTCTGAGGTTGGTAGAGTCGGCTCCCCAAACCCTTCTGCCTTTCCCCAAAGTCCTCCCCTAGGGTGTGAGGTCCCAGCTGAGCGCAGGCCAGTTCCCAGAGTGTAGCAGACAGAGGGAGTGTAAGCAGACCGTCCAGAGCCTGACCCTGCCTTCTCCCAGCCGCACCCTGCCTTGCCCCTGCCCCCTGGGGATTCTGGTGTGCTCCAGGCTGGTTAACTGTACAGGCTTCTTCCCCCCAGGCTCAGCCCCACCCTTTCCTTCCTCCTCCTCCCTCCTCCCTTCTCCCCATCATCCCACCTCCCCGCATTGACAGGCTCAGTGCAGCTGGAAAAACCTCAGAGCTCACAACTGCTTGGAGAGCTGGTGATGCTGGGAGGGACCTGCAGGGACACCCAGGAAGAACCACAAGGGGACCCTGAATTCAGGACCCAGGAGCATGAGGCTTGAGGGACAAGAGACAGGTAAAGTATCTAGAACCAGGTGGGGAAGGGAGACTCAGGTGGAAGGACAGGTGTGGAATCCAGAGGTCCTGGCTGGGGGGCTAGGAGCCGATAATGAATGGATGGTGTGTCCAGGGAACTAGGTTGAGCAGGAGGCTGGGGGAGGGGGACTTCAGCAGGAAATCCAAACAGGAAGGTAAAACCTAAAGACCTAACGCATGGGCTGAGGGGCACACAGAGGTCACCTTACCCTATTGGACTCAGTTTCCCCATCTGAAAACCAGGGCCGTTCCAGCTCCAGGGGGTGCTCTTTAGCGTAGAAAAGGGGGAAACATAGCAACATCTCTGCTTTAAGAGGGGCGGCTGTGGAGGAGAGCCAGGTGGGCAGCTGCTGCGCGTCACCGTGGGTGGGGGTCGCCTGGGATGCTATGAAATGCAAGGCCCTGGCCAGGGTGGCTTAGCTGGAGCATTGTCCCTGGGCTACATGCATGATGCCCCGTCCAGGCACGTACAGGAAGCGACCGATCGATGGTTTCTCTCTCACATCGATGTTTCTCTCTCTCCCTTCCTGCAATAAAAAGGTGTCCTTGGGTGAGGATAAACAAATAATAATAAATAAATAATGGAAAACACAGCTGCTCGAGCCCCTTGGTGGACCCTGGGGCGCAGGCTGCCTGGAGCGAGGTTCGGGACCCCACTTACCAGGCTGAGGACACACCAGGAGCAACGCGGTGGAGAGGCCGCCGAGGGCTTCTCCTCATCAGGGAAGCCCCCCGCTGAGGGGGTGGGGTGGGCTTGGCAATAGGGCCTAACATTTGGCTGGGTCTGATCAGAGGGTCTGCACAAAGCAGGGGTGAATACAGACCTCAGGGTCAGGGTCAGGGCCAGGGTCCGGGCGGGTCTGCTGCCAGGCCGGGCTGGAAGGAGACCAGAGGCTCTAACCCCACACCCTTCCACCCTTCCTAGCTGGCCAGCCACAAGTGACCATGCTGCCCACACCCAATGGCAGCAGGCCTGGCCAGGAGTTCGGAGGCCGTTGGCCAGAGGCCCCAGAGAGGTCCCCGTGCGTGGCCGGTGTCATCCCTGTGATCTACTACAGCACCCTGCTGGGCCTGGGGCTGCCTGGTGAGCCGGGATCTGGGCCTGGGGCCTTGGGCTGGCCGGGAACCGGCACCCTCCTTTGAAGGGAGCCAGTCCTCATGCTGACCCCTGAGACGCAGGATCATAGGCCCCATAGACCCCCCGGCTCCCCTTGCCTTCATGCGGGTGATGCGGGTCCCTCGGGAACAAAGCAGAGTGGGAGTATAAGTGAGGGGCCAGAACGTGGGGTACGGAAGCTACACCCAAGGTTTCAGCAGAGCAGAGAGGCCCCCTCCCACCCCCAGCGGTGGGCGCTCTCCTGGGGTGACCCGGTTCACACAGGACTGCCCTCCGCTTGGGTGAGAGCTCCCCGTCTCGTCCACTGCTTTCGGACAGCAGAGCTGGGGCTGGGGTTGGGGTGTGGACGCAGGGACAGACAGGTGGTCCAGGCCTGAGGGAATTACCCTTCCCTGCCTGTCGCCGGGGAAACCTGTGTGTCAGGCAGAGGCCTGGCCCTGGGTGGAGTCAGTAGCCAGCAGGACAGAGTGTGGACGGACAGGGCAGGGCTGATCTAGTTAGCCTTCCAATAAAATGAGTTTTAGGAAGAGTCTGGAAAGAGGCAAAGGAGCCAGAACCAGCAGGTGGGGAGGCCCAGGGATGATACCTGGGAAAGGAAGTCAGAGCAGCCCTCCTAACCCACTGCTCTCTCCCCTCTGGGCCCGGGGCTGCCCTCAGTCAACCTCCTGACCGCGGTGGCCCTGGCTCGCCTTGCTGCCAGGACCAGGAAGCCCTCTTACTACTACCTCCTGGCGCTCACGGCCTCGGATGTCATCACCCAGGTGATCATCGTGTTCGCCGGCTTCCTCCTGCAGGGAGCCGTGCTGGCCCGGGAGGTGCCCCGGGCAGCCGTGCGCACAGCTAACGTCCTGGAGTTTGCCGCCATCCACGCCTCCGTCTGGATCGCCGTCCTGCTCACGGTTGACCGGTACCGGGCCCTGTGCCACCCTCTGCACCATCGGGCAGAGGCGTCCCCAGGCCGGACCCGCCGGGACATCACCACGGTCCTCGGAGCTGCCCTGCTGACTGGCATCCCCTTCTACTGGTGGCTGGACATGTGGAGGGACGCAGGCCCCCCGGGCACCCTGGACAAGGTCCTCAAGTGGGCTCACTGCCTCACCGTCTATTTCATCCCCTGTGGCGTCTTCCTGGTCACCAACGTGGCCATCGTCTGCCGGCTGCGGAGGAGGGGCCGGAGCGGGCTGCCGCTGAGGGTGGGCAGGAGCACGGCCATCCTGCTGGGCCTCACCATGCTCTTCACCTTCCTTTGGGCACCCCGGATCTCTGTCATGCTCTACCACCTGTACGTGGCCCCTGTCCACCGGGACTGGAGGGTCCACCTGGCCTTGGACGTGGCCAACATGGCGGCCATGCTCAACACAGTGGTCAACTTCGGGCTCTACTGCTTTGTCAGCAGGACTTTCCGGGCCACCGTCCGAGGGGTCATCCAGGATGCCCACCTGCCCTGCGTGGTACAGCCACAGCCAAGGGGCCCAGGGGCTCCCCACAGGGGCAGAATTGTAGAGGAAGGGCCCAGCCAGTGAGCTGGGGGGGGCCGAGGCCAGGTGTGGGGGGCCTTGGTGGTCACGCCCACAAAACTTGATCAACAGCCTACTTTGCAATATGAGGGCAGAGGGAGAGGCTCCTTCCTTTGGTGGTGGCCCCCCAAATAGAGGGGAGGATGATTTACTGAACTCTGGCACTAGCTTCACCAGCGATTCCTGTTTCCTGGGACAAAGCCAATCACCTCAGCGGCTGTGGGCATTCCTTTGTGAGGGACGTGTCCCCTGGCACGTTTGAAGGCCAGATTCATGCTGGTTGGATGAATGAATGAGTGAGTGAATGAATGAATGAAGGAAGGAAGGAAAAGGTGGATGGACCGATGACTGTGATTTGTTTCCAGCCCACCCCTTCCCTGGGGCCCACCTCTCGTCCCCATAATTGGCCACTTCTCTGGCTTCCAGTGGCCAGTGTGGAGAGAGTTGTCTCCAGGATCCCTGGGCTGGGCCAGGCCCCGGGAGGGGCTGCTCGGAAGCGGGGTGCTCACAGCTCCCCGGGCTCCTGTTATTCTGGTTTGACAACACTGACCTTCCTGCCCTGGAGCCAGAATCTGTTGGGGGGTCTGCTCGTTTCCTGGGGCCTCGGTTTCCACTGTTACCATGACCAATCCCAGAAGGAAATGCCCTCTCAGTGCAGGGGCCAGGGAAGGGAGGACGTGCCCCCCCCCCCCCCCGCCCCGAGCCCACTCCACTCAGGGAACGGCCTCTTCCCCACCACACCACCAGGAGGAAGGAGACGGCTCTGCTGACCTGGGACTGACCCTGAGGGGCTCCGCCGGGCCCCTGCCTCCTGGAGTGGCAGCTGGGAGAGACCAGCAGATGGGCCACCCACCTGCTGCAGGAGCTGGGTAAACACATTAGCCGCAGGCTGAGCTGACCTTTCCCCTGAGCCGGAGGTTCGGGCTGGGCCCCCACCCCCACCCAGCCCCGTAATGGGGTTACGTAAGTGAAAGCCAGTTGTATGCCAGGTATACAGTCAGTGCACAATAAATGCTCAGCTTTTCCCCCTTGGCGTCTCTCTGCCCAGAGCAGGGCCATCCAGAAGAGACTTAGCCATTTCCAGAGAGGGGATAGGCAGGTTCCCAACCCTTTATCTACAATTCTAAGCTCCAAAAAAGCTCAGAAAACCGCCTTCGTTCGCCGCTAACACATTTGGTGGCAAGGCCAATCTTGCACAGGTGGGCGACGACACACCTGAGGACACTGTGTGGGCCGCTGCCTTAGGCTCTTGACCGTGTGGTTACGGGCGGAAGCCCTGCACCCACTGGAATCAAGACCTAACGCTTAGACTAGGCCACACGCGACTTTATTCCGAAACACCCTGAATTCCGATTGGTCCCGGGAACTCAGAGGAAGGATTGAGGACCTGTAAGTCCCGCCCTTCCGGCCACCACGTGATCTCAACTGACCCTGAGTGGATTGGGGGCCCAGGGGTCTCCCGCTGGCAGAGTTGACGCACCGGGGGGGCCTCATTCATTGCTTAAGGAGGAGGGGGTGCAAGTGCAGGCATCCCCGAGGGAGAAGGGGGCTCTGGAGGGTGAGAGGGTGTCACCCCACCCCCCAGTCTTGCCCCAGGGTCCAAGTCCACCCTGCAGAAGGAGGCTCTGGGAAGAAAGGTGCCTTTTGGATGCAGAACCGAATGGAGCACAGCTGGGGAGGGACCTTCCTCCTCGTATAAAATCTACAGGACCCTGAAGGAGAGACACCCCAAACCAGGGGAGGCCCTTGTCACGGACAGCAGCCGTGGACAAGGGACGGGGCAATGACCGGATGCCGCTTTCTACTGGCTGCTGAGCTGTCCTCAAGGAGACAGACTCACTCACTCGTCTCTGGCACGGGTGAAACTAAGAACCCCCCCACCCCCCAAAAAAAACAAACGGTGGGAAGGCTCTGCAGACTGAGGACACAGACGCAGAGGGAGGTAAGGCAACACGCACATGGCCCTGAGCTGGTCGAGAGCAACACTGACTCAAACCCAAGTCCGCCGGCTCCAGGTCCGTCTCATCCTCCCCCTCTCAGGGCAGAGATCTAGAGGAAGGGCGGCTTCAGGGACACTTGGCATCACGCCACTTTTTAGTCTTGGACGTACCAGATTTGGGACCTGAGAGCGTATTTTCCTAATAAGTTGCATTAGGTAACAGTCTCTTTTAAATATTTTGGTCACCTTTAATGAAATGAAGAAGAGCGTCGCTTTGGTGAGCATGTCATTGAAAAGTATTAACACTGCTCTTGCCCTGGCTCAGTTAGAGCATCATCCAGAGACACCGAAGTTGCAGGTTCGATCCCCAGGTGGGGCACATACAGGAAGCAACCAATGGAATGCATGGATGGGTGGAACAAGTAGGTGTCCCTCTGTAAAATAAATAAATGAGTAAACATGTTTTAAATTACATGAAAAGCTGCTCTTGTTTGTCGTACATGTTTGTGTCATTAAACGCCCCCTGGCTTCTAGAGAGGGAGACCACACTTCCATGGCCCCGTTCTCTCCTCAGCCCGTCTGCCGAACTATCTCGGCTACCCGAGCGCCTTTCAGAATCCTGTTTCTTCCTCGCGGTTCTCCCCTGCTGTCCGGTCTTTCCATGGTGGGTCTTCGGTTCTAGCACGAACTCCCTGTTACTCTTGGAGAGCAGTTATTTTTCAAGCATCTTTCACATCTTCCCAGGTCTACGTACGACTTTTGCTGGTGTGGAAGTCGGTTGAAAAGTTGGTTTCTGGTCTCTCTATCTGTGCGGATCGGTTTCCTGGGGCCGCCATAACCGAACACGGCGGTCTGGGCGGCTAACACAGCAGCCACGGATTTTCTCACAGCTCTGGAGGCTGGAAGCCCGGGATCAAGGTGTCAGCAGGTTTGGCTGCTTCTGAGCCCTCTCTCCTTGGCTTGCAGGTGGCTGCCTTCACCCCGTGTCCTCTGTGCAGGCGCGTCCCTGGTGTCTTTCCGTGTGTCCCAATCTCTTCTTATAAGGGCACCAGTGGGATTGGGTCAGCGCCCACTCTAACGGCCTCCTTTTAACTTAATTACCTCTTTAAATTCCCATTCTGAGGTACAGGGAGTTAGGGCGTCAACTTATGGATTTAGGGTGGACAGAATCAGCCCATAACACTGGTTGTTTTAAAGAGAAATGTTAGTTTGTCTGGGTGCCCAGTTTTTTAATGAAAGTAACTTTTAGCTTTATTTTTAATTATATTTTATATCAGATAGTTATATCTATTACGGTTGTCCCAATTTTTCCCCCTTTGCCTCCCTCCACCCAGCAACCCCCACTCCCGGAGACAATTCCCCCACCATTGTCCATGTCCATGGGTTATGCATGTAAGTTCTTTGGCTACTCCATTTCTTATATTGTACTTTACATCCCCATGGCTGTTCTGTAACTACCTATTTGTATTTCTTAATCCCCTCACCTCTTCACCATTCCCCTCTACCCCACTCCCATCTGGCAACCATCAAAATGCTCTCCGTACCCATGATTCTGTCTCTGCTCTTGTTTGCTTAGTTTGTTTTTTAGATTCAATTGTTGATAGATATGTATTTATTAGCATTTTATTGTTCATAGTTTTGATCTTATTTTTCTTAAATAAGTCCCTTTAACATTTCATATAATAATGGTTTGGTGATGATGAACTCCTTTAGTTTTTTCTTGTCTGGGAAGCTCTTTATCTGCCTTTTGACTAAATGATAGCTTTGCTGGGTAGAGCAATCTCGGCTGTAGGTCCCTGCTCTTCATGACTTTGAATATTTCTTGCCAATCCCTTCTTGCCTGCAAAGTTTCTTGTGAGAAATCAGCTGACAGTCTTGTGGGAACTCCTCCGTAGGTAATTAACTCCTTTTCTCTTTCTGCTTTTAAGATTCTCTCTTTGCTGTTAACCTTTGGCATTTTAATTATGATGTGTCTTGGAGTGGGCCTCTTTCATGCATCTTGTTTAGGACTCTCTGTGCTTCCTGGTCTTGCATGTCTGTTTCTTTTACCAAGTGAGGGAAGTTTTCTTTCACCATTTTTTCAAGTAGATTTCCAATTTCTTGTTCTTTCTCTCCTCCTTCTGACACCCCTCTGATGCAAATGTTGGAATGCTTGAAGCTGTCCTAGAGGCTGCTTACATTATCTTCTTTTTTTTTTTAATTCTTTTTTCTTCCTGTTGTTCTAATTGGTTGTTTTTTGCTTCCTTATATTCCATATCATTGACTTGATTCTCGGTTTCATCCACTCCACTGTTGTTTCCCTGCAAATTGTTCTTTATTTCCATTAGTGTGTCCTTCATTTCTGACTGGATCTTTTTTATGCTGCTGAGGCCCTCTCCTCGCTAAGTTACTTGAGCATCCTTATAACCAGGGTTTTTGAGCTCTGCACCTGATAGATTGCTTGTCTCTCTTTTGTTTAGTTCTTTTTCTGGAGTTTTGATCTGTTCTTTCATTTGGGCCATGTTTCTTTGTCCCCTCGTTTTGGCAGCCTCCCTGTGTTTGTGTCTACGTATTAGGTAGAGCTGCTTTGACTCCCCGGCTTGGTTGTGTGGCCTAATGTACTAGGTGTCCTGTGGGGTCCAGGGGCACCACCTCCCCTATCACCCTAGCTGGGTACTCGAGGTGTGCCCTCTTTGTGGGCTGAGTACACCCTCCTCTTGTAGTTGAGCCTTGGTTGCTGTTGGCAGATCAATGGGAGGGATTTACCCAGGCCAGTCAGCTGCAAGGACTGGCTGGGACCACCAACCACCAACCTCTGCCCTCCATGGAGGATCAGCTGTGCAGGGGCAGGGTGGCGGTGCTCCAACATGGTCTATAGCTGTCCACTGGGTATGCAGGCTCTGGGGGTTCTCAGGTGGTGCAGGCCAAGGTCAGCTCCCACCTGCGTTCTGCCCGGGGCCACCCTGCCTGAGCTGTAAAGCAATCTGCGATGGCTGCTACTTGTGCTGGGCTTGAAGGTTCCCAGGTGAAACCAAGCTGCGAGTCTAAGCTGGCTGCTGCTAGTGTTGGGCCTGGGGCCACTTAGCAAGAGGTATGGGGGCTGGTTGCTCACTGAAGCTGGCTGTTGCTTGTTTGAGAAGATTCAGGAAACTGGGCCCAACCCACCTTTCACCTGTCACTATCGGTTCAGACAGCAGGGGGCGCTGCAGGATCGATAGACGGGCCTGGGAGCAGCTGGCTGGCTTTAGGGCAGTTTTATGGGAAGATCTAAGCTATTGCAAGGGAACTGTCCGCCCTGGGGCCCACTGCCAGCGGGCAGTAGCTGGGTGGGAGGGCTCAGCTGTTCCCCTTGTCACTCTCCTCTGCCCTGAAGCCATGAAGCCAGGAGCCTCCTCCAGTTGCCAGGGTGGCTGTCCTTTTCTCAGGCCATTCTGGTGGTTGGAGAGGTTTCCAGTGCGTGGCACTGTGTGAAGGGCCCTTTCATGGCCCTCCTCCCTCCACCCTCCTTCAGCGGTCTCAGGTCCCGCAGGCCTGCCTTCCCCACAGAGCGGCTTGGCCTGCCTGGGCTCAGAGCCCTGGAGCCTGGGTCAGTGTCTCCAGGGTCCCACTCGCCACCTCCAGTCCAGTTCCCTCTGACCAGCCCGGGCCCGTGGGTCCTGTCCATGGCAGCACCTGGGCACCCTGCCCTCTCAAAGCCTTGGCAGCAGCCCCACATGGCATGGGTGGAGGGACAGGGGCCAGGAAGGTGCAGGAGGAGACTGCCAACCCCACAGTGAGTCACGAGCAGAGCGAGACCCGGGGGCAGCCGCATGGGCTGCTGCAGATTCCCTCCCTCTCTCCCTCCCTCCCTCCGGCCACCAAGCAGGAGGGGCTGTCTTTTACCTGCCTCAGCGTTCTCCCCCACCCCCAACAGCCCCATCCCCCTAGCTAGCTGTCCGATGACCTTGCCAACCTGAAGCCTGGGGTGGGGGCAGGGACAGGATGGTGGGCCACTTTGAGGGGGGAGGAAGAAGGGAAGGTGGGGTGCTGATCCCAGGCACTCGGAGCCTTTTCCTCAGTCTGAGGCTCATTCCAGCCTTCACACCCCATTCATGAAACCTGGAAAGGGGACCCACCCTGGGGAGAAGGGGGGCCACCTGCCTGACACCCCGTCACTTCCCTGTGAAAGCAGAGCTGAGGCCTTCCTCCAGTTCTTCCCAAAGAAAGGGTATTAGGGCCTGACTCTCCCTCACCCTCACAGTGCGGTTTGAACAGCAGGGCCCCACCTGCCCTCCTCACTCAGCTTCCTCCCTCTGGGCAGGAGTGGGGGAGGGGAGGGGTGGTGCGGGCACATTAGGTCTCCTCCCCGCTGGTCACTCCCCCGGGAACCCATCCTCCCGGCCAGGTGTGAGGAGCTGGGTCCCCCCACCTCCAGCTGAGCCTGGCAGGGGCTCTGGAGGGCTGGCCCCTGTCCCTTCCCGCCTGTCTTCTGTGGCTGCTGGAAAAGAAGGAGTTAATGAGGCCTGTGGTGTTTCTTCCCCGACTCCTCCTAGATGTATATTTAGCAGGCAGGGCAAGGCAGAGGGAGAGGAATGCCAAGATGCCCTCACACCATAGCCTCTGACTTGCCGCACCTCTCGAAGGGGGGGCAAGGGAGCGGGTCCTGAGGGGGGTGGGATGCTGGGAGAGGACCTAGTGGGGGGAAGGGGGCACAGCCTGTGTGAATTGGTTTTCAGCAGAAAGCTGGGGTCTCAGAGAGGACTTGGAGGCCCCAGAGTGTGGAAGGCGTGGCTCTTCTCTCGTGGTAGAAGGACCAAGTGACCGAGTCTCCCGGGGACGTGGGAGGATGGTGGAGAGCAGGACAGGCGTGGGGCCCACCAGTGAAGGCCGTGGGGCAGGGCCCTCCACCCGCCTGCGGGAGTCGGGGCACTGCTCCCCTGTCCACCTGCCTCCTCTGGTCCTGAGCGGACCTTTCCGCCTTGAATACCCCTCCCTCGCTTTTCCAGAGCTGTGGGCTCTCAACCAGCTCCTCCACATTCCCCGACTCCTCTGACCCCAGTGTGGGAACAAACGAAGGCCACCCAAATGAGGACAAGCAAAGGATCCGGGTGCTGAGCTTGCCGGACAAGGGGGCATCGCCCATCACCCGCCCGAGGCAGGGACTCGCACGGAGCAGGAGCTGCGAGCTCTCTAGCAGAACAAAGTTATGTGAGGCTCTCAGTGTGGGGAAGGTGTGGGGGCTAACCAGAATCGGGGCGTCCTATGGGATTCGTTACAGGTGCGTCTTTGGCTTTCCCTGCTTGGCCCTACGTTGGAAGCAGGGTGAGAATTAGGGGAGCTGTCCGTCATAAATCAAGTCCCAGCCACCTGGGGCCCAGGGCTACAGAGGTCATCTGGGCCTCTCGGGCCAGCTGTTGCAGACAGAGGTCTGACTTCCTACTGTCTGACTCACAGGTAACAGGCTGCCGCTGCCTGGGCGGGTTTCTGCAGAGGACGCGTCGGGGTTCTAGCTGAACAGATGCTCTGCGTGGCCTGCCGAATCTTCAGTGTCACCCCAACAGCCTGCGTTGTCCCTCAGCGTTCCAGCCAAGCAAACCAAGAATCAGAGAGGCTGCCGACAGCTAAGTCCCCGAGCCGGTCCGGGGTTCAGAACCTGGACAGGAGCCCCGGGCGGGTGCCCCTACCTCAAGGTCATCCCGCGCCCTGGGCTCCAGCTCCACCCAGCACCCCGGGTGTGCCGTCAAGAAATATTTCTTAAATGAATGAAGACTAGTTTTTATGAGGCTCGTGAGGGGAAGCAGTAGAAATGCAAAAAGTGCCTGCAGGGTCCCCGGGGGCTGAGGCAGCTGTAATCGGGACGCCAAGCTCTCTGCCCCACCCTCTGGGCCACCCTGTGACCTCCGCTGTGCTCCTGGTGGGGGGCTGAAACCGCGGGCTGACCGCCCGGGGGCCAGGTGGGCGGAGGGAACTGGCCTCCAGAGGCCCAGGGCAGTCTGCCTGCGGGCCTCTCCGCCCCACTGTTTACTCCGGTGCAGATTCTGGTCCAGCCTCCCCAGTGAGGGGGGCAGCCGAAGGCAGAGGACACTTCCTCCCAGGAGCTGGCCTGGGGTCCAGCCACGTGGGAGGACGGGAGAGTTGTAAGGTGGCCCCGTGATCTCCGTCCCTGCCCCCACGAGTTACCCCGTGATTGTGTGACATTACACAGTCCAAGGGATTTTCAGTGCAGGGAGAACGGTCCGCAGGGAGGGGTCAGGTGACCCGGCTGCCCATGGGTGTCCGGTGCTGGCCCCACAGCTGCAGCTGTGAGGTGAGGCACTGGCCGGAATAGTGTCACGCTCCCTGCTGTGGTCCGCATTCTTCTGGGCCCCAGAGGGGCCAGGATTCAGGCCGGCTCCCCTGGGTTACACCGGTCAGGGCGGGCGGGCGGGCGGCTCCTTGGTCTCGTGGGAAGAAGCAGAAGGAATCATTTCAGCCTCTGAGTGCTCTGTCAGCAGCCCCTCCCCCTCCAATCTGGCTTCCCCTCTGACCTCAGGGTGGAAGGGTCACGCCTAGGAAGGAAAAGATTTCAGGTGAGCAACAGGTGTGACTATCGATTTGTTTTCTCCCAGCGGCTTGGTGGTTCTGCTTCCTGGTAAGTGAACACCTCCTGGGGTCAAAAGGAGAGGTGTGGTCACAACCTGATAGAGACTTCTAGAATCCCAGACCTGGGGACCACCCAGTCAACCTGCTCAGCTCACACAGGGTTGTGGCTCAGGAGCCCAGGCCCCGCAAGGAGGTGACTGGCCCGTCTATGCCCCCGACCCCGGACCTCCTGGCGGCAGTTCGCTGCAGGGGAGGGGCATGGACAGGGCCTGCGCCTGTGGCCTTTAGACATTTCGGTGGGTCTCCACCCTTCAGCCTCCTCTCTTCCTTCTTCTCCTCAGGAAGGTGCCCAGCAGAGGGGTTGGTCTCTGAAAAACCCGTAATGTGGGCAGACAGAGGAGGAGAAGGAGAGAAAGCAGGGGCCTGAGGGTGCTCAGAGGAAGGCCCAGGAAACAAAGGAGAACCAACGGCTCAGCAACCAGAGGGGCCGCGAGGAGACAGTGAGAACACGCGGAAAGGAACGGTCCCGTGAGACCGGCCGCTCCCTCGGCAGAGATGCTGGGCGCCAGATCGGATCTGGCAGAGCGCACGCTTACTTTTCATTATAGATGCAATCGCGGCGACTGGTGCTTCAGAGGAGGAGGGAGCCTTGGCCCCCCGGCCTCGGCCACCTCTCCAGGACCCCAGCAGCGGGTGCCTCCCCACCCCTCTCCTGCAGGCTTGGCCCTTCCTCGTCTGGACACAGCCCTGACCCTGCCACAGCATGAAGCCGTCAGGAGTGTCCCACTGCCCCAGGATGAAGTCCTGGTTCCGGCTCCGCACGCAGCCCTTTGTGGCTTGGACTCTGGCCACTGGGTCCTGGCTTTCCCATGTCATCTCCCAGCCGTGCTCCGGCCAAGCCATCAGGCTGACTGTCGGGTCCCAGTGCCCAGCACATGGATGTCTTTGTCCGTGCGCTCAGCAAACATGTTCTGGGTGCACAAATGTGGACGAGCAGTCTGGCCAACTGGCTCCTTTCCTTTCGGCTTTGAAACTCCGAGCAGGGCCGACGTCACATCCACGCACACCATCCAGGCCCCTGCTGTGTTGCTCCCGTCCAGTGGCTCTGTGGCTGCGTCTGGGCCCAGAGGGACTGGAGCGCTGGCTGGGCCCTTCCCACCCGCACCCCTGCTGTCTGCAGAGGACCCCACGTGTTCCCTTTCATGGGGTCCCAGGGGAAAGGAGAGGCTACAAGGCCCTGCAGATGGCTTTACAAGGGAGCTTTGGATGAAGCTATGAAGAGAGGGGCCTTCTTCCAGTCCTCCAGGTCCTGAAACCATGCCAACAAGAGGGGAGGCCAAGGTCAAGGCCGAGGTGGGGCC
>PVKU01003016.1:0-53836 GCA_004027475.1 Anoura caudifer | reverse complement strand
GGCAGGTGGGCAGGAAGCTCCCCACCAGTCCTCGCCACAAGGAACACCTTTGAAAGGAGTATAAGACCCAGGTTAGGGGAAGAGCTGGGGGCATGTTAAGGGCAGACCCTCAAGGAAGCCGAGAGCCACAGACAGGCCAAGGGGCGGTGGTGCAGCCAGGCTGGCAGTGGGTGTGGGTGCGGGAGGCCCAGGGGCAGGGCCTCCCCACTCCTCCCTTCCCTTCCCTCCCCAATGGCGGGCCATCTGTGGGGGGAGAACCAGGAGCTACCTCTCTGAGCTGGCACCATCTGGGTGGCCAGGAGGTGAGCCAGGGAATGAATGCCACGGTCGCCGCCAAGTCGAAATCCCTGTGTCCAGGCCTGCCCTTCCCTAGGAGGGGGTGTGTGGGAGGAGTGAGCAAGAGGTTGGGGAGGCTGGAGGACTCTGGGGCTCCCTTCAGGGCATGAGGCCTGAATACGAGGGTGGGGCCGTTGTGGGTGAGGTCCCTGGCGTGTTCCTCTTGGGTGCAGAGGGCTCTGTGCAGCGTTGAGCTGCTCCTTGAAGGGAGAGCAGAAGATCCAATCTTCATGAGGCTCCAAAGAGAGGCGCTCGGGGTGGGGGGTGGTACATTTCCTCTCTGTTCCTAGACCTCCCAGATCTATTGTGAGATCTGGGGCCCGGCTGGTGGGTCACCCCACCGTGGCTGGGTGGGACCAACTGGGGCACAAGACAAAAGTCTCTTTAGTGCCAAGGACACGGCTTGGGGTCCCTGGATGCCAAGCCTCAGGCCCCGTGGACAGCAGAATTATAAGATGCTCCATGATCTCCGTCCCTGGGTGTCGCTCCTGTGGATGTTTTACCTTACGTGGCAAAAGGGTTGTGCGGTGGAGTTACGGTCACTAATCAGCTGACCTTCAAACGGACTGGTTAATCACGCTCCGCCTGGCCAAACCGCACGGGCCCTTTAAAAGCAGGCTGCAGTCTCTCTGGGGGCGGAAGGGAAGTCAGAGACTCCGAGCCTGAGAACAATGTGATGCCCCGTCCCTGGCCTTGGAGGTGGGGGCTGCAACCCTGAAAGGACTTGAGCGCAGCCCTTAGGGGCCGAGGCAGACCCCCGGCGACAACCCACAGATCACGGTGGCCTCAGGCCTGCAACCGCAGGGAACTGGACCTGCCGGCAACCGAGATGAACGTGGGAGCAGATTCTTTCTCGGAGCCCCCGCAGGAGCTCAGCCTGGCCCATACATCAGTTTCGGCCTTGAGGCGCTAAGCAGAGACCCAGTCGAGCCCCGCCCCCCCAAACTTCTGCTCTGTGACACTGTGAGCTGATTAATAAATATATGGCTGTTAAGCCTCCAAGTCTGTGGCAATTTGTTCCCCAGCAACAGACAACTAAGGGAGGTTCCAGGTCATGTCCGTTGAGCCCAGGTGGGAAGGAAAGGGCAGCACCCCGATCCCCGCACAACCTGGGGGTAGCAGCCTCTTCCTGAGCTCTGGCCCCGCCTCCGCACAGACATAGCCAAATCTTTGTCCACATGGCCTTTGCCGGAGGCCCAGGCCCCAATCACTGGGCGGGGAAATTTGGACGCCAACTCTTTGTAAGACAGACCGATTGCAGGTGAGTAGCACAGCTTCCCAGGCCTAATGATCTAGGTTTCTTAGTATGTTTGCTTCTCTGCTAACTTTCCCCTGTATTTCTGTCTAGTTCTGATGCTGTCAGATCTTTGAGTCCATGGCCAAAGCGAAAATCCTCTCTAGCAAGTTAAATAGGGAGGCTTCCCTAGTTTAAGACCCGGTTCACTCTTCCAGAGAGTCCCTTCAAACATGGAATGAATTGCTCTCTCTTGGTGTCATGACCTAAATCCCTTGACTTCATCCTTTGGCAGAGATAGTTAGCTGTTCGCCAAAATCCCTGCTTCCCTTTCATAGGATAGAATTGCCACTAAGGAGCAGATACTACATTTCCTAGTTGCCCTTGCGATTAGGGGTGGTCATGTGACTAGCTCCCACCAATAGAATGTGAGCAGAAAACATTCCGAGCCAAAGCAGTGAGTGTGCGTGCCTCCCCACGCGCCCCTTCCTCTTCTGCCAGCTGGATGCAGATGACAGTGAGACCCCGGGGGACAGCACAGCCCTAAGGTAAAAAGAGCCTGAGTCCCTGAATCACCGCATGGAGGAAAGCCACCAGCCAATCAAGAACCCCTGCTTGGGTGTGTTACCAGTAAGAAATAGTTTCTAAGGCATTCCAATCACTCTACATGCTGGGGTCTATTTGTTACTGCTTTTCAGCCCAGCCGTCATGATACGCACCCCTCTACTTGGCCCTCAGCCCAAAACTAGCTGCACAAGGTGCTGGCTGAGCTCCCTGCGTTTCACTTCCCTGCTGGCTCCCCTCCCTGTCTTGGTTCGCACTGTCTGCTCTCTCCAGAGTCTGGCTGACTCAGCTGGCCTGGGCCCCATCCATCCGCTCGCTGTCAGCGAGCACCTGGCTCACAGGAAAACGCACATTTATTTCCCCCACCCATAGGGCTCTTCTCTTCAGCAAAGGTGGTGCAGCGATACATTTGGAGACTTGAACTGCTATTCAGCACGTGGCTCCTGGTTACTTTGGGGTGCAGCCAGGGAGCACATGTCCTTAGCCCCAACTCCAAGCAAGAGCCTCTAGGGTCTGGGGAAGAAGTGCGGGGGGAGGGGCAGGGAGGTAAGGTAATGTCATGGAGAGGTGGAGGAAACCAGAAGGAGGTGACAATTCTCTCAGAAAGCAATTAAGCATCTCTTGGCGGCCTCAGGGACAACCTCAACTTTTTGTACTTTTCCCCCAGGGAGACTAAGGCGTGGGGGATAACAGACTGTAGCCCTGGTGAGAGGCGCCCGGCAGAAAGGCAGCCCGGTCCGGCACCAGAGGCAGCATGGGGGAACGGACCAGATGGGGGCCCAAGATCCAAGGAAGCCCCTCCCCACTGACCACCGCTGAAGGACACAGCTCAGGACCCCAGCCCAGCGGGAGGAGAGGCTGGAGTGGACGATAGCACCACCTAAAACAGGCCCGGGGCCCTGCTGTAGCTCACAGATGCCCTGGCCCAGCTCCCCAGGGAGTCAGATGCCCCGGAGGTCATAAAATTACACAGCATCCGAGCTGCGAAGGGCTCCAGGATGACTCTGCCTCAGCAATTTTCAGTGCAAATTTGCTTTTTGTTCGAGTCTGGAAATAACGGCGGCAGACTCCCCAGGGCCCAGGAACGCAGCCACTGGCTCCTCCTGGCTTCTGTCCGGAGCAAGACTCAGCCAGATGCACAGGGCAGCACTGAGGACGATGACAGCAACCTGGCCTGGCTGCCCCCAGGTGCCGAGACCCCACTAGGAGAGGTCAGCGAGGGTCACTGGGCCTCTCCACGCCTCTCACTGGTCCAGCGAGTGGCCCGAATCCTCCATGGGCAGCCAAGCGGGTGTCTCTCTACTTGCGATCCAGGCAGCTCTTAGCACTCATCCTGAAGGGGCGGTGATGAGCTGAGGAACCAGGAGGGGGTGCATCTCCTGCAAGATGCGTGTAGAGGTTTCTGCTGAGAATCTTTACCCAGCTTCCCCCGTCCCTTCCCTGCGGCTCCCTACCCTCCCTGACCAACGTTCTTTCCACCAACTTAGATCCTTCCTCCCCGATGCCGGGCCTGGTTCCTCCTGTTTTCGCTTATGGGTGACTCTGCTCCTTAGCTCCTTGCAGGTGTTCCCTCTGCAGTTCCAGCTGAGTCCTTTCCATGCTTAATTTGCAATCACGTCTGGCTGGATCCCCTACCTGCAAACCCCCATTTCTTCCAGGGGGACCCGGGAGCCCAGGTTTGACCGGTGCTGGGCACCCACAGGGAGGGCCAGAGACCAAGGTCTCCCCGGGACTGGCAGCTGGGACGGCTCCCGGGAGCAGAAATAACTTGAGCCCTCTGCCCTTTCCTTCCTGAGAGTGAGTCAGCACGAAGCTGGCAGATAGAAACACTAAGCTAGACCTGGGCCTAGCAGAGTGGGCAAGGTCAAGTGTAAGGACAGGAACAGGCTAGCCATAGGAATGAGCACTGTAGAGATAGATGCTCAGCCTCGCTAAGAATGAGAGAAGTCAGACAAAAACGCCACCCCGACCCCACTGTCCGCCGAGCAGATTGGCAAAGATCAAAGGTTTGACAGCCGCCCAAGCTGACGAGGGTGGGGACGGCACTGTCCTGCTTCGCAGGCAGAACTGCAAACCCACAGTCTCCACGGAGGGCACTTTGGCAAAATCTGCTACATGCGCAAATTCTTCCACCCAGCAATTCCACTTCTAGAAAAGTGGCGTCCAGCTGTGCACGCACAATTGCGAAATGACCTGGGTGGCATTTTTTTTATACGAATGACAAGGCACTGGAGATGCCCTCCATCAGGGACCGATCCCACACGGACGGTATGCCCCCGGGGCAGGAACAAAGACTCAGAACCAGAGAGGCTTGGCTGTGGACACAAGTCCCAGAGATGCTGCAAACCGGGAAAACAAAAAAATCAAAGCCGAGGCGGAACAGCTGTGCGGCTGGCTGATTTCGGTTCTCCACGAGGGCGTGGCCTGGCGTGCTAGCTCGCAGATAAAAAGAGACAGAGAAAACCAGTGTATAGGCTTGTCTTTTTGTGTCTGCTGAAGGCTCTCTGCGGAGGGAGACGCCGGAAACTGGTTTCATCGGTTACAGAGGAGCAAGCCTTTCCGTTGTATACCTTTCTGCAGCTTCACACTTTCCAACTGCGTGACTATGTTGCCCATAGAAAAATGTACAGTTGAAATTATGGGCACCTGACCTCCGTGATGGACCGGGATGGCCCCAACCAAACAAGTCCCAGGACAGAATGAGGTGGTGGGAGGCAGTGGCCATTCCGTCTCACGTTCACGTGGCCCATTACCGGCTACAAAGAGCTTCTCTCGTGTTGCCACGTTTGATCCTCGGGACAGACCCTTTTTTTTCCAGATGAAGCAATGGGGGCTCAGAAAGGCAGACTGATTTCTCGCAAGTCCCACAGCCAGAGGCTGAGCCAGGATTTGTGTCCGGGGTTTCTGGCTTCTCCGTCACGTCCTGTTGCCACCTCGCCCTGTGGCGGGAGAATCCCGGGGGCTGGGGTCACTGACGTCCTTGTTTCCACCCGGGACATGAGTGACTCAGTTGCTTCACCTCTACAGCAAGAATAGTGATACTACCCTTTCAGAGGGTGGTTGGGAGGATTCCGTGAGCTAAGCCATATGACAACGGTAGCCTAGAGGAACACCCAGGCCCAGCTTCCTGCGGGCCCGAGTTGCCCGCCAAAGACTGCCCGCTTTCCCAGGATCGGGCCCGAATCAGAAAGAAGTGTTGTGCACACTCGAGCGTTTGTCCTGCACCACCAGCATGCCAGGCATTCATTCTGACGTTCCTTCTCCTTCTCTGCTCTCACTCCTGCCCTTTGTCCTTCCCGGGCCTGCGCTGGCTCCCAGCAGCCTGAGCTTCTGCAGAGACCCAGGCCAGCCCCGCCTGCAGAGGGAGGAGTCGTCTGTGCCTCCCCCAGCGGGAGCCCACTTCTGCCCCTTCTCACCACAGCCCCCCACCCCCCAACTGCTCCACTAAAATATCCAGGATGGGTTTGCCTTGGAAATCACAACCAGCCAGAAATAGATGATGGAGGGGAAAAGTGAAGAAACGACAGTTTGTCTCCCTTTGTTCTCCCTCTAGACAGGTTTGAACGCTACGCCTTTGGGTAGCTGTCATCCGTTTGTGGGGTTTTTTAATAGGATAGAAGTGTATTTCCCTCTCAGACAGTGGTCTGCCGGGGGTTTTCTGTGCCACAAGGTCTCTCCAAGAGCCCAGTGCGGTCCTGGGAGCTGCCCCTCCCTTCTTTCTCCCGGAGACCCCGGGCTGTGGGGCCGGGCTGACTCACCGCCAGCTATCTCTGGGCCTTCCTGCTGTCTTACAGTTGCACAGTCCAGAGTGCCTTTTTGCAAATGTTACAGGGAGGATGTGCAAGTCTTGGCCCAGGGGAAGGTTGCTTTGCAGGAACAAAGGGTTACCTACTCTAGACAGATGAATTCGAGGTGACAGCCTGGTGGAGAAGGCCACTCCGTGGCACAGTCACTAGCAGGACATGTATTTTGTGCAAGAAAACGGGTGGATAGAACCCATGGCTTGGTAGATGGAGAGAGGAATTCGCCCCAGTGTCTGCATTCCTGTAACTAGGGAGACTGGGAAGTCCAAGATCAAGGTGCCCTATGCTTTCCCTCTGCTGAGAGCCCTCTTCCGGGTTCAACGCAGGTGACTTCTGCCTGTCCTCACATGGGGGGAGGGAGCTATCACCCATTAAATAAAGAAAATATTGATAATTAGAACCCATTTCTTTCTCATTTCTGTCTCCCCTTCCTTGTTCTTATCTTTTTAGAACTCACGTGTAGTGCAACTGACTTGCACCTTTTCCGGCATATAGATGTGCGTAACCACCACCCGAGTCAGGGCACAGAACCTGTCCTCTGCCCTGAAAGCCCACCTTTAGGCCTCCCTTTGGGCACCACACCCTTGCCCCACCCCCGGCCCTCCCTGCGTTCTCTGTCACTGTAGTCTGTCTCCTTGAGAACGTCACAGAAAGGGCGTTGTACAGTATGTGCCCGTCGACTGGCTCTTCTCCCTTAGAATCATGCCTTTGAGAGTCATCCCAACCGTGGCCTGTGTCTCCAGCTGGTCCCGTTCATTCCTGAGCAGGGTTCTGCTGTGTGGCTGCACCACACCCTGCTTGTCCATTCATTTGTGAAGTACCGGGTTGTCTGCAGTTTGGGGTGATTGTGAATAGGGCTGCTATAAACATCCGTGTCCAGGTTTTTGCGTGAACAAATTTTTTTATTTCTGTTGGGCAGGGATTCTCAACCGGAGGCAATCTTGCCCCTCACGGGAACACCTGGCAATGCCTGGGGACGTTTTCGTCGTAAGCAGGGATGCTACCCACCTGCAGTGGGTAGAGGTGCCCATGACTCTGTCCCCAGGTTCGATTAACTTCCTAAAGCCGCTCACAGAACCCAGGAAAATCATTTGCCTACTAGAATACCAGTTTATTACAAAGGGTGTTACAAAGGGTACAGGTAAGGGGCTAGAGGTACACGGGGCGGCGAAATGGCACCAGGCGTTAGACCCGGGGGAGTCAGGCCAAACTTCAGCTCAGCAGTCTCGGTACTTGGGCTCTGGCTAAGAAAGAATTCAGAGCCAAGACTCAAACTGTGAAAGAAAGTTTATTTAGAAAGTCACAGAAGTAGAATAAGTGAGCTGTGGAAGAAATGGGCTCAGGAAAGCAGTTACAGAGGCAAAAGAAGAGAGTCCTTGGAGCTTAGGAGGAAGAGAGAGGCAGAGAGGACGCACCCGGGGGAAGCGCCTGGGAGCCTTCTGGTGCATCGGCCCTTGTGGAACTGGGGCGCACCATCCTCCCAGCCCAGGGGTGCCCCAACCTGGAAGCTCCTCAGTCTTGTTGTCCAAGAGTGTTTGTAACGGCGCAATTACCAGCACGGCCCCAGCGATGGGCTTAACGCGCCAACCTTCTCATCACTTGGTCTTCCTGGTGACCAGCCCTTTCCGGCGGCTGGGTAGGGACCCTACTCAAGTCACCCCAAACTCCAGGGCTTGTTATGAACCTCAGAAGTCACTCCTATCACTTAGGACATTACAAGGATTTTCGGAGGGCCCGGACCGAAACCGTGGATAAAGGCAAGTGTGCATCCCTTCTCTCACCACGAGGTACAGATGCATGCTGGCCCATTCTCGTTCTAAGTAGGACTCTGACACCCAGATGGGTTTCGGGTAGGTCGTAAGAGAAGAAGAACTGCTGATTCTGTAGAAAAAACTCAAAACAGCCATTCACCCGCTTCCTGGGGAGAATACTTTGCATTCTTCCTGAGGAGTGTAAAGAATGAAAATTTGCTTGCTTTTACGCGCATGGAGTTGATCGGTGTTTGCAGAAAGATTCACAGACTAACTAGTGTTCTCCACCAACTAGCAAGACCGAGGTATGTTCACTCTTTGACAGCAAAATTGTCACAACCTTCTGGCTTATCCTGCAAGGTAATTCCTACCCATTGAAAATGTGTTTTTCATTAGGCCAAACCGCTCGCCGGAAACTTCACCTATAATGTTTTCTAAAGCTCGGCATGTGGAGTGGGAATTCATCTTGTCCCGTCCTGTGACTGCTGGGTCGGAATACATCGCCCTCCACTTCTCCGGTTCCTAGAACAGAGAGGCTGTGGCCCAGCACCAAAGCTGAGCGCCCAGTAGGAGCGCAGTGGGTTCTGCTAGTCCCACCCGTCCTACCAGGGTGCTCCCCACACTGGCCCCCTTCCTGGAAGGGGTGACCTTCCACCCCTGCGTGCCCAGGCCCTCGATTCCTGCTGCTAGACTCGGGGCAAAGAATTTGACATCCCAAGCCCCCATCCGGCAACTATGCTGCTGAGCTGCCCACCTCATAA
The DNA here is from genome assembly GCA_004027475.1 of Anoura caudifer. Classification (NCBI taxonomy): domain Eukaryota; kingdom Metazoa; phylum Chordata; class Mammalia; order Chiroptera; family Phyllostomidae; genus Anoura; species Anoura caudifer. The sequence continues at coordinate 45,387 of PVKU01003016.1, read as the reverse complement.
ATTGTTGCGCGACTCGAATGATCGAGCACAGAAATATCTAGAACACTCCAGCCCGTGCTGTTCTGAGCGGCTTCTTCAGGGAATGGACCGGGGTAAGTGGGGAGGGGGAGGCAAGAGGACATCTTTATCTTCATCTTCAAACAACTCTGGTTCGCTTCCAAATTTTTTAATAACTATGAATTCCTTTTGTGATTTCAAAACTTTGTAAATGTTCACAGTGACTAAATATGTCAGTGGAGTCATGTATTTTGTGTTCTTCAAAGTGTCCAGTCCTCCTAAGCTGCAGGCTTCTCCTCTAGGCCTGCGTGTGGGTCACTTGGCCCGGCGTGGACACTTTTGGTCTGAGGGTGGCAATGACATCAGCTAGGATGGGGACCTGGGCTCCAGGGCAGGTGGGAGAAAGAGAAGGCGGGCTCCACATTGGCTGTGGCCACGGCTCCTCCCTTCTCCCCCCCAGCCCCCCGGGTGCGCGACATATGTTTTTCCCGGGCTATCTGGCCCGACCAGCCAGCAGGCTGGAGCCGCGGTGCCAGAGGGAGGAACTCTGCGGAACAGAATGGAGTCAGCACAGAACACATTTTAAAAAATCAATCACTGGGAAAAAATAAAATAAAATAAAATCAATCATTCGGGGGAAAAAAGTCAGCTGTTGGGATAGCAGCCCAGCAGAGTGAGGGGCCAGGCGCAGACACTACCCTCCCAAAGAGCCAGCGGGCCGCTGGGGCTCTGGGTGTGCTGATGGCTCAGCAGGCGCGGAGGCCAGCCTGGGCCAGCTGCGTTCAGTGCCCAAGGGCACAGCCGGGGCCTGGCACACCTTCGCGGCCAGCGGGCAGCGGGCGGCAGGGAGGCGCGGCCATGTGCATGCGTGCTTGTTTACTTGCTGTTTGCAGCTCTTCCCACGGGGGGCGGGGGGGAGTGCTGCTTTCCCCCGAGTGGCTGGAGTCTGTCAGGACAAGCCCTCGCAGCCCCTCCCAGGCCTGGGAAGGAGTTGGGGGTGCAGTTTTTGGAGAACCCAGGATACTCCAGACACAAAGAAAGGAACCACATGATGAGAGCACTGTTGCTCCTAATAGAGAGAGTCCCGCTGACTGAGGCAAAGTCCCCAGGACATCTCCCTGAAAGGGAGAGACAGGCAGGGGTGGCAGGGACCCTAGGCCCCTCCAGCTAGCCACACAAACCCAGTCACTTCAGCCACTGAGCTCAAGTTACAGCGGCTCTGGACTCCACCTCCTGCCCCAGGCTCCGCAGTCACTTTTGGGTGTGCGCAGAAGGAATTCCTCGAGTACTGGGAACAAGTTCTGTCCTGTCCTCCTGAGGCGCCAGGGATCTGGGGGACAGAGGGCAACAGTGTTCCCTGCTGTGTTCTCTGCAGCTGCTCCGTGGCCAATGAGACTCGGGGCGGGAGCGAAGAACACCCAGGGGTCAGCCCCACTTCCAGCCCCCACCCATTCTCATGGTGAGCAAGTCCAGCCCGCCAACGGACTGTCTCTTACTCAAAACGTGAGCTCCTCCCTCCCCTATCAGCCCAGCCAGGACTCATTTGATGCAGACAGCAGCCTGAAGATTCGCTCTATTTCATGGGTCAGCAGTTTCCGTGAAAAGCCAGATAGCAAAGTTCTTCAACTTCCTGGCCAGAGGTCATTACAACTGCTGAATGATGCCACTGCAGCGTGAAAGCAGACAGATGAGATACATCAACAAATGGGTGGGGCTCTGTGCTAATAAAACTTTATTTATAAAAACAAGTGGCAGGCCAGGTTTGGTCTGTGGAGCATCGTTTGCTGGCCCTGCTAGGGCAAGTCTGAGCATCCTACGGATGGGCCATCCTCACTAAATTCCTGTGGGCCTGCAGTGGCCATCTCAGTTTCCCCAAGAGTTCGGCTTGCACCACAGCAGGGGGCGGAGCGTTCGTGTGGGGGGAGCTGAAGCAGATATTTGCTGACCTGAGCACCCCCAGCCCACCCCGGGAGCTCACTCCACCTTCGGCCAATGTAGTTAAGCCTAAACAGATACCTCCCCAGTGAATCCATTCGTGGCCACTTAGAGACGAAGAAGGAATATCTCCTAGTGGGTATGTGAGTCTAGAGATCTGGGCCCAGGAGCAGAGATAGTTTCATTCTCATGCACATCACCTTGGGCTTAGGACCGGGCCACAGTGGGAAAAAGTAGGTTCAAGTCTCAGAGCTGCTGCCACGGACTATCTGAATGACCTTGAACAAGTTACATAATCTCTCCAAGCTTTAGTTTCCTTGTTTTACAAAATGGAAATAAAAATAGCCCTTGGTTCCTGGAGCCCTAAGGTTCAGATCAGATAACCCATGGAAAGCATTTAACACAAGACCTAATATAAACGGGCAAGACCAGGCCTGTGCCTGGGGCCGGCAGCTTACTCACCGGGCACCTTCCATGTGCCAGACCTGTGCTAGGAACGGCAGAGTTAGACCTTATCCGGTACTCAGAGGAGCCCTGTGAGCTACCCTGTGTTACCGGCGGGGAAGCTAAGGCTCATAAAAGCAATCACTTGCTCCAGGGCTCACAGATCTGCTTTTGTCTAAAAGGAAGAATTAGAGTACACATTCAAGATATCCAAGAAGAAAAGAATGGGAGTGGGCCACCTCCCATTCTTGGCTTGGCAGCCTCCGCAGACAGTGCCGAGGCAGAGGGGCGCCCGCCAGAATGACTGTGTGTTTACTTTCCGGAGAGGGAGCGTGCAGTGCCTGGGCCACCGTGAGCTCACCGGGGGCCCGTCTCTTGCACAGCTGCTTCTGGACGGTCCTGGGAAAGCTGACGGTCCTGGGTGGAAGGATTCTTTGGAAATCGTTGGGTGAACATCCCACGCTCCTGCATACTGGGTTGAATGGTATGAATCACACATGCATCTCCACCTGGAACTTCCAAACATGACCTTATTTGGAAATAGGGTCTTTACAGCTCTAAGTAGGTCAGGGTTGAGGTAAGATCCCACTGGATTGAGATGGGTCCTAAAGCAAATGAGTGTCCCTATTAAGAACCAGGAAGGGTCCCTGGCGACACAGAGAGGAAGGCCATGTGAAGGTGGGGACAGAGACTGGATTGAGGCGTCTACAGGCTAAGGACTATTGAGGGCCACCAGAAGCTAGGACTCAGGAACGCAAGGGCCCCCTCCTTAGGGCACTCAGAAGGACCTGCCCTGCCGACACCTGACTGTGGACTTCGGGCCTCCAGACCTGTGAGAGAAGACATTTCTGTTCTTTGGGGCCCCCCTGCATGTGGCCCTTTGTCACAGCAGCCACAGGAACTTATTACCCACCGTGTGAGCTTTCGAGGGTGGTTCCCAGTGTCCCTGGTGTGTGGCACATGCTGAGGACCCCAGTGAGGCTGCAGGAGGGAATGAGCAGGGAAAGGACTCAGGAAGGGAGACATCAGCCAGTGGGCCAGGGCTGGCTTGGAAAGCTGGGGAGCACAGTGCAAATTTAGGGGAAGTCACAGCCCAGGAGCCAGGACCAGGGTGGGGGTGGGGGTGGGGCCTGGGTGGATTGGCCGGGCGAGGCTCCATCTCCTCTGTGCCTGAGAACTGCAAATAAGTGGCTGGAACATGTTCTTTGTTAAAGAGCGATAGCCAAGTCAACACGAGGACTGCGTGGCTTCCCTCTCTCACTCCGGCTGCCTTCCCCTCCCCACCCCCACTGGGGCTGTGCCTGCACCGCCGAGGCTGTCCGGTGGATGGTCAGCCCCACTCCCACAGTCGCCTGGTCAGAGCTGTGGTCAGGATGTGGGAGCCAGGCCAGGCTGGATGGTGGCCACGTGTAGGTGTCTCGATTGCGCCCCTGTCCTTGGTGCCCCAGGGCTTGTGCCAAGCCTGTTCCCATCATCAGGGAGAGCCAGCGGCACCTGGCAGATGGGGGCGGGGGCTAAGGCTGCCCAGCGGCTTTTCTATGGAGGAGTTTCTTCCTGTCGCCACGCTTCAGCCGAAGCCGGACTCCCCCATGTTGTCTTAGCCCCACCCCTTTGCTAAGCTGGGCAGCTCGGGAGCCTGAGGAGTGGGGACTGTCCCTTGTTGTGGGTCATGGCTTGTTTCTGAAGGTGGTGGCCGGCAGTTCCTGCCCTCCTTGTAGGTACATGCCCCCGGCCCACTGACAGGCTGAGTCCACTCCCCCTGCCCCTTGTATCTGGGCTGCCTTGGGACCCTTTGGCCAACAGGATATGGCCAAAGTGATGCTGAACCACATCCACATCCACACTCAGCCCTTGAGACGCTGGCCATTTCTGCCTGCTCTTGGCGTCTAGGGCTGCTGCTTAAGAAGCCGGGGCCGCACTGCTGGAGAGGAGAGACCACGTGGAGGAGCCCTGAGCTGCCGTCTCGGACATTCCACCTGGTCAGGCCTTCAGAAGAGCTGCCCACAGCCCCAGCTGCTCTCTGACTGCAGCTGTGTAGAGACCCTGCCCCCGACACTGAGGAAGAACCGGCCAGCTGAGCCCTGCCGACCCATGCAACTGGGAGAGATAAAAACAAATTATTGCATTAAGTACTGAATTGGGGGGCACTTTGTTTACATAACCCTTGATGACAGGAGTCCTCTGGAAGGTTCATCCCTTCCCCAGTCTTATTCTGGCCACTCCGAGCTCCAAAGCCCACAGTCCATCCATCACTGACGACTTGGCCCCGTGGTCTCCCAGGGAACCAGCCGTGGTTTCAGGGCAGCGCTGCCAGGAGCTGCTCCTCCTTCTGGGGTTGGTACCTTTAAATTAAAGTTAAAAAAAAATCTGTAAAGAGCTAGGATGCTCGTGGTTTCTGAGGGACATACGATGCCTGTTATTTGAATAGCATTGAACAGCTTAGCCAGCACTGGAACACACTGAGCCTCATTTCACCTGTGACAACCAGAAGGTGACAGGGCGGGCATGGGTCCTTTTGTTACAGAACAGGAAACTGCAGAAGGCCACACCAACAGGTGTGGCAGAGCCAGGGCGGGACGCCAGGTCACCTGGCTGCCTGTCCACAGGCCTCCCTCACACTCACACTGGATCCCTCTTGTCCCCAAACATCCTGGATAGCAGTCTGGGCTTGGTCAGGCCCATTTTCCTGGGTTGGAGGAACAGAGAGCTGGGGAAGAGAAACCACCCACAGGCGCTAAGTACGTGTTATAGGGATGGGCCCTGAGGTCACCTTCCTGGGTTCAGGTGTGGCTCCGCTCTTAGTTCCCGTGACTTGGCCATTACTTCCCTTGCTGAGCCTCCGTCTCTGCATCTGAAAAGGGAGAGGCACTGTTGCAGAGAGCTGTCAGTCATGAACCTCGTGGGAGGGCAGGGCTGGGTGGCTGCCTTGAATGATAGGGCAGTAGAGGTGAGCCTCGGTGATTCTGGAAGCTAGATCACAAAATGCAAGCTCTTTCTTTGCCTTGCTCTCCAAGAAGTGGTCTGACCTCCCCCAGGCTGCCAGGCCGTGGGGAAGCCCAGCTAGCCCCGAAGGGGGAGGCCACAGGAGGAGAGAAAGCTGCTTGCCCAGTCCCCAGCTGCCTCAGCTCCAGGCCGCACGGGCACCCTCCAGGGCTGGCTGCCACTGTGCGGAAGACTGGAGGCCAGGGCTTCCCAGCCACGCCCCTCCCGAATTCCTCACTGGAGGAACCTATGAGAGATTAGAAGACAGGGATTGCAGTCTGAAGTCACTAAGTCTTGGGGTCATTTGTTGCACAGCAATGAACAACAGGAGTTGGTTGGGAGGTTCCATGTATTGAATGGTATCTCTCACTTCCCCCCAAGAAGATATGTTCACCTGGAACCCTAGAATGTGACCTTATTTGGAATAAGGGTCTTTGCAGATACAGTTAAGATGAGGATTCTGAGATGAGATCACCTTGGATTAAGGTGGGCCCTCCTTCCAAGGACAAGTGTCCTCGTAAGAGACAGAGAAGAGGACACAGAGACACAGAGAAAAAGGTCAAGCGCCGTGAAAGGCAGAGCTGGAGTCACTCTGAGGCCTGCGGAGCGTCCGCCGGTGAGGAACCGAGGCCTCCGGCCCGCCACCGGCTCCGTGTGAGGGCACTGTCTCGGAGGCAGACCCTCCAGCCCCGGTGTGGCCTCCGCACGACCACAGCCCCGGCTGACACCGTGACCACAGCCTCGTGAGACAATCCAGGCCGAACCTCCCCCCATCACCCCAGTTCACCAGCTCCCTGGCTCCTGTCCCCAGACACTGTACCATGATGCTTATCTATTGCTTGGTGCCACTGTGTGTCACAGGAACTTGTCGCATGGCACTAGTGAGCCAATACATGTTTTCCTACCCCAACTAGGGCAACACGCACCACCGCTAGAAGTTCTGGGGTCAACTCTCGCCTCCTAGCTAATGACCTTGAACAAGGTACTTCAGCCTCTCTGAGTGTCCTCATTTATCCTTGTTTACCTGCGAGTTACTGTATCCACCTCACAGATCATTGGGAGGAGCAAAGGCGTGAATCCGTAACATCACCAGTCCCTGGCACATGGTGAGCGTTAGTTATTGTTATTGATACAGGTGGGAAAATAGCCCCAGAGAGGCGACAAGAGACCTTAATGGCCACACAGCCAGTCACTCAGCAGCCAGGCGAGTGCTGAGCCGGGGTCTCCTGATGCCCCGTACAATGCTCCCCGTGTAACTGAACAACTTCACTTCTGTGGTCCCACCCCAGGGCGCGCATCTGGGAAGCATGGTCAACAGCGGGCTGTGCGTACTGACTTCGGGTCAGACTGTGGCCTTGGTCCTTCGGAAAACTCCCCGGCCCTTGGAGGAGGGGTGCTGGGCAGCACCAAAGAGCAGGCAGCAGCAGGCTAGGCACCCCCTGAAGGGGTTTTTCCAGATCATGCCTTGTTGCCAGAGCAGGTCCAAGGACAGGGAAGGAGCAGTCCAGCCCTGGTTGGGAAACAGCCACACAGCAGGACAACTGCTTTGAAATGCAATACGGGATTAGGGTGAAAGGGTTGTCGGGAGTAACTCTCTCCTGCGCAAGCGCTGCTTTCGTTTAAGCGGATCAAAATGAGCTTGGACAGGCAGAAGCCCAGGAGCCCTGGGTCCCCCAGAAGTGCCCACTCCCCTTTTTCTCTCTGGGACTGGGTGCAAGTCTCCCACCTGAGAGAGCAGGAAGCGGCAAAGGAATGAGTCCATGGAAACAAATGCAGAAATAAGAAAAGGCAACGGCATTTGAACTGTACCTTTTTCTTTACTCTTTTTTTTTTTTTAAGGATTGATTTTAGAGAGAGGAAGGGGGAAGAGAGAGGGAGAAGGGAAGCGAGGGGAAAGGGGGAGAGAGAGAGGGGTGGGGAGAAACAGCGATTTGTTGTTCCGCTCCTACTGATGCATTCATTGGTCGATTCTTGCATGTGCCCTGACCGGGCATCAGGCCTGCAACCCTGATGTATCAGGACAATGCTCCAACCAACTGAGCTACCTGGCCAGGGCTTGAACTTTACCTTTGAATGAGCAGTAGCACCTATGAAAATTGGATGCAAAGAACCTCCAGGTGTGCTCGTCACTTTCTAACGCTGCCTCAGGGCCAGGTGTAGCCCTTATAATGCATCAAGAAATACTACAGGGTGTGCTTTGTCCTACGCTGTCACTGAACACGCCATCCCAAAACATGCCTCTTTAGCCTAAGGATAATTTTGAGCTAATTACTTCAAAAAACTTCTCCTACCCTGGAGAAGCTCTAACGTCAGTCACAGTTACCCTTTTGTAAGGGAAGTTTTTATGAGCAAAGAAAATCTCTGTTTGTAAGGGCGTCTCCCCCTCTGCACCACGAAGAGAGATGGCTCCGAAAACCACGGGGATCCTACCAAGGGAGAAGGCACTGGCCTAACTCCGCACAACAAAACTCACTCTTGTTTGTTACATTTTTTTTTCCTGGCCATCTCCCCTACACTGGCCCCCACAGCTTTCCTTCCGTTGTCTTTGGCTGAAGATGGTATTTAAGTCTGAGTTCTAGGCCTCCTTTTTGAGTTACTCACTTTCCCCTGGGTATCTTATGTATACATAAAGTATACATGTTCATGCACACATTTGTTTTTCTCTTGTGAATGTATCCTTGGTTGCAGAGTTCCCTGCGGAGCACTTAGAAGGGTGGAAAAAACATTCTTCTCCTCCCGGCCCCCACCACCTTGACCCAAAATGCCCCCGGCAGGCATCCGTGGTCCTCACATCAAGGTCAGCTGATGAGATATTTCTCTGGAGCCTTCCGTGTCTAGAAAGAGGAGTTTGGGTAGAAAGAGGCAAGAGAAGACAGCAACTAGAAACAATTCAGCAGGTTCCTCCGACCTCCAGGAAGAGGGGACCTCCCAGGGGTCCGCTCCAGAAAAGTGTTTCTGATGCCCGGCAGGCATCCGTGGTCCTCACATCAAGGTCAGCTGATGAGATATTTCTCTGGAGCCTTCCGTGTCTAGAAAGAGGAGTTTGGGTAGAAAGAGGCAAGAGAAGACAGCAACTAGAAACAATTCAGCAGGTTCCTCCGACCTCCAGGAAGAGGGGACCTCCCAGGGGTCCGTTCCAGAAAAGTCTTTGGGACCTGCTCACACTCTCTCCTTGAGCTCTGCCTCTTCCCTCTTCCCGAGGTTCTCGCCTTCCAACAGGCAAGAAGAATCGAGGGCCTGCCAATCACGCGGGTCTGTGGCCGGCAGTTAGACAGACGTGAGCAGAGCAAGGACGACAGGCCAGGTACAGAAGGTCAGCAGGGCAGAAAGCCCCGGGTGCTCAGCAACCGGCAAAACTAGGAAAACTAGGAGCTCGCCGGAGCATACTGCTGGTCATGTGGGTGAGACCCTGTGAGCTTCCAAATCACTGGTCAGGGGCAGGAGGGCAAGACAAAGAAGGAGCAGCCCAATAGTCCTCTCATCCCTTCGACTCAGAGGGGCAGGGGTGAGTGAGGGGAGGCACAGAGCAGGCGGCGAGGCTCTCGGTTCCTGCAACCCTGCCCCTGGGGACAGCCGGCTCTGTGCCTCTTCGCCCGGCTCCACCGTTACTCCCTCCCCCACAGTCCTTCATCCCCCGAGAAGCAGGGAACCGCCCACGGGCTGCGACGACAGAGTCCCATTTTTTCACCGGGCATCCACGTTGCATCTGTTTCTCCTTCCTTTCCTCATAGCGGGCTTGAACGGTTCTTGGTTTAACCTTGTCTCGCTGGTTCTCAAGGTCAGCGTGCACCATTCATCACATGGTTGGGGTTGGGCATGGCTTTTGTAAAACAGGCTCTTAGGCTTCTGGGTCAGAGACTTGGGCTCCCCTTGCAGACTCTGCTTTTGCAACAAGTGACTCAACCTATTCAGAAGCTGTGCGCTGAAGTCTGAGAAAGTCTAAGAACCAGCTTCTCTGCCCATTTTGTGAGATGCTGCGCCCCTCCACAGAACGGGCAGTGGGAGGGGAATGAGTCTGGAGCCAGAAAGTTCTGGATCACTGGGCACTCTGGCCAGGGGCTCCCAGATCTGTGGTTTCAGGTAATCTCTGCAGCAGGGGTGTCAAACTCATGTTCACTGGGGGTGACATCGGCCTCACGGTTGCTGTCAAAGGGCTGAATGTACTTTTAGGACTGTGTAAATGTAACTACTCCTTAACTAGGTGCTGCCGCCGGGTAGAAACAAGGTGCCGGGCCGGGTAGAACCAGGTGGAGGCCGGATTCGGCCCTCGGGCCTCGTGTTTGCCACCTGTGCTCTACAGCAATCGCGTGTGGCCAGGATCATCCTCGCCCCACTTTACGGGGAAGCATGTTCTGTGCTCTTTGGACGGCGCTGGGGCTCCCTCCAGCTCTGAGACTATAGTTCCACGGCAGGAAGTCAGGACACCGGGCTTGACTTTTATGTCCATCACCATGTGACCGTGGACAGGCTCTCTTCCCATCCTGGCTTCCAGTTCCCATGTGGGGATAACACAGCTGACCCTGTCATCTCGGGGGCTTCCGCAAGGGCCACCTGAAGATGGGTAACTCGTGGTAAGGCTTAGCTTTTTTTGTAAGGTGGGTGTGATTCGGACTCCTGTCTTTGGTCACCTGAACTCAGCCTTGACACTTTTAAGTGCAGAATCAAATCATGCGGTCTCAATTGAAAAATGAAAGAAAAAAGGCCCTCAGGGGAAACCCCTCACTGGATTCCAGCGGAGGGGACTGGGCCAGAATGCCTGCGAAGGGGTTAACGCAGCAGGGTGGGTACGTGGGCGAGTCTAAGCTAAAGGGGAGTGACCACATGAGTGACAGTAAGAACCCAGGCATCAGAGGGCTGAAGTATAGACTGTTCATGGCCAGGTCCCACTTTAGCAAAACCACAGCTGCCATTAAGACCCTCAGCCACGCCATCAGTGGCTCTGGGACTTAGCATAATGGCTGAACGCTGCCTTATCATCAGAGGGGAGAAGAGCAGCGTGGAAACTGGAGGGGCTAAAATTTCAGCGGCTGCCCCGCGTCCCAGAGCTGCAGCACACTCCCAGAATAGCACGGCCGGGTTCCCGGCAGCCTCAGGCCGCTCCACAGCTGGGCTTCCGGTGAGGGAGAGAGTCAGGCCCCAAGCCACGCAGGGAACAGCTGGGACTGGACACCACCCAGAAGCCAGCTGGCTGGCCCTGCCCTCCTGGAGGCGCCATCGTTGGTGAGTGCGGGCACGCTGGCTCTCCCCCCCATCACCTTGGCGTCCAGGCTCAGCTGGAGAGTCAGGGGCACCCTCAAATCCCAGGCGAGGGGGCGGTCTCCTGAATGCTGTGGAGTGAACTGTGTTGGCAGCTGGCAAGGCGGGTGCAGGGCTGAGCAGCCCTGAAGGCAGCGCAGGCCGCATGTGCAGAGAGGACGCGGCCATCGGGGCCAGCGGCCAGAGGGGGACGGGGCAGAGAGGGAGACACACGGGTCTGCCACAGCCCGGGCAACCACCCATGGCGGCGCTGTCTCGGGGCTGGCTTCTGACGGTGAAGGGCTGGCTGGAAGAAGGGACGGTGGCTGGGAAGGGAGGTTGCCTGCTTGACACCTGGCCTGCTCTGCTGCCAACGTCCTCTCGTGCAGGCCTGTGCAGATCCTTCATCTACGTATTCCCTCGCACACGTGTTTACCGAGGCCCTACGGTGGGGAAGGCACCGAGGGAACCCGAAGAGGGATCAGATACACAGCTTTCTGTCAAAGAGCTTACGGGGACACAAGACATGTGCCTAAGCAAGCATCAGTAAGGCAGGAAACGTACCCTGGCTGGTGTAGCTCAGGGGGTTGAGTGCCGGCCGGAAAACTGAAAGGTCACCGGTTTGACTCCTGGTCAGGGCACAGGCCTGGCTTGTGGGCCGGGTTCCCAGTTGGGGGCATGGGTGAGGCAGCCAACTGATGTTTCCCTCACACGTCAACGTTTCTCTCCCTCTCTCTCTCCCTCCCTTCCCCTTGCTCTCAAAAAAACACATACCATCTTAAAAAAGAAAGGCAGGGACATCAGAGCTACACCAGAGATGAGAAGGCGCTCCGGGGGCAGCGCAGACCTGCGAGGCCAGCGGGGCTCAGACAAATGGGCTCCGATTCATGGCGGGTCGCTCAGTCTTTATGAGCCTCAGTTTGTAAATCCATGAAATGGAGATAAGAATATCTGCCCTGTGGGGCTCACGGAGTTGCAAAGCGCAAATATACGTAAAAGACACTTTGAAAAGTGCACAGCGCCCTGCGGAGCTAAGCTTCTGTGGGTCTTGCATAAATGACTGACCAGCCTCCCTCTGCACTGCTGGGCCTGGGGTTGGGGTGCGCGCTGGGGGGGGGGGCAGAGGGAGCCAAGGGTTCAGGGCAGCAGCCAGGCCAAGCCTAGGCCCCGCCCCTCAGAGAAGGCTGGTAGCCCCTGGCAGTTCTCCACCCTCACCCCACTGACACGCACCCTCCTAAGGGCTGCCGGGAAGGATGAGCAGGACGCCTCCATGAGTCCATTCTCACTGAGCCCCTCGCTCCACCGAGGCCCCATCTCTATTCACCAGGTGTCATTAACAGGGGAAGGCGGTGCTGGGCGGGGACTCTGGGAGCACAGTGCGGGACAGAGCGCCATGGCGCGGAGGTCACCGGCTAATGCTTCTGCGAGGCAGTGTAGAGAGCTTTAAAGGGGCACTGATTCAGAGAGGCCGAAAGGTGGGGCAGCCTGGAGCGAGAGTGGGGGCGACATGCACGAAGCCACAGGAAGACAAGTGTGGTGGCCTGACTCAGAGCTGACCTCCAGGCTGGGGCGGCCACTTCCTGCGGGGAAGAGGAGAGATGAGGCTGGAGCCCGGGTTGACTGCAGGCCTCGGCCGCAGAGGCCTTGAACGCCAGGCCAGGGAGTTTGGTCTTTGACTCGCAAAGGCTGCGGGAGCCAGCGAAGGTGCCGGGAGCAGAGTGGTGGGCAAAGTCACAAATGCCCCCCAAGGCGAGGGGATTTGCAGGGTGAGTGCAGGTGAGGTAGAAGGTATGCCTCCCCCTGCAGTGGTCTGGGACCCAGGTAAGACCCTCCCTGAAGATAAGGGGGGCCTAAGTGCAACACTGTTTGCACACTTGGGGGAAGGGAGGGGAGGGGATGGGTAAGCTGAGAGGCCTACATCCTGGACCCTCAGCCTTGACCCTGGTTTCTAGATTCGGTAGGTGGGTAGAGGCTGTCCAGACCTGGGCAACTCTGAAAATCCAGGCTGCTTCTTCCACAGGGGGCTGGTTAGTGGTCACTGAGCCATGGATGCTGAGGGGGAGGTGCGGCTGGGCTGGGCATCAGGTGACATTCCAGCAGGCTCTGTCCAAGACTTACTTCCGGGTACATTTCCAGAGGGATCATCCATGGGCGGCTGGTTGTGGTGAACGAGTGTTTAACTCACCTGCCCCCTGCCCCCTGGCTTGCTGCCTCTTAAGGGGCCATCTGAGTACCTGGGTCCTCCTCTTACAAAACCAGGGTGCACCTGCTGCTCCAAGCAGACAGTCCCATGAGCCTGAGAACAGGATGCAGAGCCAGACCCTGCCACCTGGGCAGTAACCAGTTAATGAGGGGGAGGGGGCAGCAGGGGCGAGCAGCAGGCAAATGCAAAATCTGTTTACCAGCACAGGATCCCAGGCACCTATCTGTCAGGAAGCCAAGAGCCCCACCCTCAGCTCAGCAGGGAACTGTTTTCACTCCATTGGGCTCAGAATGTAAGGCCGGGGGCACTCTACCCCCTGGGAAAGGGGCCTCCTGCTCCCCAGGAGGAAATGGCCCCTGAAAGAGACTCTGCCAGCTGACCCTGCACTCCAGGACTCCTGCCACCCAGGCAAAAGGGAAGTCCCTCTAGGCACCAGCTGCACCCCAGGCAGGCTCTGCCAGGGCCCCAAGCAAGGCCCCTGCTCTGGACTCGGAAGGCAGGGCTCTGCTGGCCCGGGGAAGATAGACTTCCCCACCAGCAGGTGCTGGGGCTCCCTGCTGCACAGGAAGGCCTGGTACCTGTGGGCAGGGCAGGTGGGGGCAGGGGCAGCGCTGTCTCCGAGGCCCCTGGTGTGAGGGGGGAGGTCGGCATTGGGCTACCTTCTCAGGGCTGCATCTCAACCCTTGCTGCCATTGTTTGGACCACAGACTAAGTCTGCCCACTGTTTTACAGCAAGCTGGGGGGATGGCGTCCTACCAGTGTTACGGTGGAGGAAAGGGGGCCTCAGAGAAATGAAGTGGCCTGTCCAGGTCACAGAGCTGGCAGATAGCAGAGCTGCTCTTGGCTCCTGGGGTTTGCCAGAGGCTTAGACTGTTTCAGGCCAGAGAGAGGAAGGAAAGAGTCTTCCAAGGAATAAAGGTAGTTTCCATGGGTCAGCAGGGGGGAGATGCACACTCCATGGGACCACTTTCTCCAAGTGCTATTTCTTAGTGAAAATGGGAGTTTTTAAGGCTTCTATGCCTGTGGGTAACTACAGCGGGCCTCAAACGGAAGCTTGAGGCCCGCTGTGGCCAGCAGCACCCACCACCTCAGACTCTCGGGGCTGGGGTAGCGGGCAAGGCTCTCAGTGTCTCCATCTCCGGGGCACAGGCCCTGGCGGGAGTGAAGCAAGGGCACTGGGACCCTGGGGCCCAGGCCCTCTGCCCCACGGCCTTGCTTTGTTCTGAAGGCAGGTCATGTTCCAGAATGAGGTGGAGAGAAAAGGGGACAAGCCCCAGTTCTCAGAAAACTGCCCTACATTTCCAGGGCCACCTTCTGTGCAGGGCTGGGGGGCAGAGCCCAGCTGCTGTCCCCCGACTCCCAGGACGCCCAGTGGGTGGCCAGGCACCAGGGCCCCCAGCCTTCCCCCTGCCTGCGCCTAGAGTATAGGTGGAGACTTGCTTCTTGGGAGAGGTCTCTCTGGGTGAAGGCGTGCCCACAGCTTGAGAGCAAATTTCGAGGGACCCACAATCCATCCGTGTCTCCATGAGGTCTCTTAGACCAAGCCCCAGTTTCCGGGACCACTTCCCTCACACCTCTCCTGCCTCTCAGAACTGGCTGGTAGCACGTGCTAACGAGCGACCCCTCCCCGAAAACTGATTTCCGCACGACTAGCCTCGTTAATGAACTACAGCACAAGGCCAGAGTGACTTACTCGCCTGGCTTAGGCCAGCCTGCTGCTCAGCCTTCCACGGTGGGCACCCCGCTGCTGGGACCTTACAAGCTCTGCACACCCTCGCATGGGGGCGCGGGGTGGGGGGTGGAGTTAAGGCAGGGAGACCAAAGGCACATCTCTGCAGCAGAATTGTGCTCTTCCGCTTCCTATTTAAAAGAACTGAAACAATTCAATCTTCATTTCCCAGCCCACCCGGCCAGGACCCAGGCACAGAAAAGGGACAGGATCTAGAAAGAGCAGCGCCCCACCACCAGCTCGGGCCGCTAAGCCAACACTCCCTCGGGTGTCCGAAAAGCCCGTGTGCGAGGGAGGAGCCGGCCTGAGGTTTATCGCTCCTGGCGGCTCAGAGTGATTCACCGAGTTAGACTCCTGGTTGTCATAGACTGAGGCACTGAAAACAAACAGCCCGGGAGGTACCCCTCCCCCCCCACCTTGCCACCCCCTGGCCCGTGACCAGCTGCCAGCCCTCCTCCCCGGCTGCGCCTGCTTCCCCCCGCCCCCACCCGCGTTTCAGGCTGAGCAAACACGCCCTGCCACGGACTGGCTCCCACCGCGCACCTCTGGCGATCCCCCCCCAGGCAACTCGGCGTCACGAGAACCAGCACCCCAGAGACCCAGCGCCCTGCCCTCCCTCCGTGTCCCCTGGGCCCGAGTCAGGCCCAACAACCTCTCCTTTCCCGGTGCGCTGCGGTCCCGCCGGGCCTCCTGCACGTGCTAACTAGGCCCCGCTGGGCGCCCCGGACAGCGCAGCCCACCTCGCGCGGAGCTCGCAGTCCCGGGGGACGTCTGGCTGCTGGAAAATCTCCTCTTGTTTACTGGGCTGAGGAGGTCCCAGCCTGGACTCCCTTTCTCAGCTCTGCGGTTCCCTTTTTGCTGATTCCTGGGGCCAGAAGGGAAAGGGTGGCAACCCGCTGATCCAGCCCGGGGGCTGGGAGTGTACCTGGGGCGTGGAGAGAGCCAAGGTACTCGTGGAAAAGTCTCCGGGCAATGGGAGGGACAGGACTCGGGGTTAGGACCCAGGGGCCGGCAGCACAGAGACCTCTGGGACCGGGTTAAATACGGTGCCTAAGGGAACCGCAGCGTGAAAGCTAATTAGGACAAGTCGAAACAGGGACCCGGGACGCGGCTAGAGGAGCGCGCGCTCCGAGCTGGCTGGAATCTGGGCTGGTCGCTGGAAACCCAGGCGCGGGTTAGTCACGTTTGGGACAACGTTTGCTCACAGTCCCGAGTGGTTCTGAGCTGGCCCACTGCATTAGGTGCGCTCACTTCTGTGGCCACGTGTGCAAGCTCGGGGAGGAGGGGCACAGATGTGACAAAGGCGTACTTTGTGTCTGAGTGTGCTTCTCACTCCAGCCCAGAGCAGCGAGCTTTGTCCAGCGGTTGTCTCACGGGAGAGCCAGGACGAAGGTGACAAAGGTTAGGCGTCCACCACAGAGAGACGCACCAAGGTGGCCCCGGCGCGAGTCCCTGCGCGCGCGCGCACTGATACGTAGGGAAAGAGAGCCCGCCCGCGAGGTGCGCTGGGCTCTACCCAAACCGCTTTCCGGAGAGAAAGCCAAGTCCAGAAACTGAGTGCGCGTAAGTGTGCGCGCACCCGCACGCGGGGGCGTGGCAGCAAACAGCAACAACCCACTGGCGAGCTCCGCCAGGAACTCCAATCTCCCTCCCCTGCCAGAAAGTGCGACTAGCTGGAGCCTGGAGGAGGCCTGGAGGTGAGTCGGAGGGGGAGGGCCGGGCGGGCTTTGTTACAGTGTAAACCTTGTGCACACACCTGGAGCTGCGGTCGCCGGATCAGCGCCTGAATGGAGGTGATGTCACGGTGATTCACGGGCCGGCCCACCCTCTCCCAGAGAAAGGAACCCAGCTCAGGGTGAGGCCAGAGTGAGAACGAGCGACCGAGCTCTGGCCAGCTCAGCCCCGGGCCGGCGAGAGGCAGGCCCTACGCCCCGACCCCTCGCCCGGGCCCAGCCACCCGAGGCCAGGGCTGGGCCTGGCCCGGTGCCTTGAGGAGTCCCTCCCACCTCCGCCTGCGCCTCGCCTGGGGTAGAAATTGGCCCCAAACCTCGCGCGCCGGAGCAGGGCGGGTGGTGCGTCCCAGGTAAGGACGGCTGCCTTCCCTCTCCGTCCTCCCCTCGGCCGCCCGGAAGAGTCGGCTTGGACTCACGGGGAGTGGATGAGGGCAGAGAGAACCTGGGAGCGGAGGACGCTGCTCGAACTGCTCTCGGTCGCAGAAACTTTCCTGACCGGACCCTGCCAGGGACTGGGGCGCGGGGGAGGGGGGGTGCTGACCCAGCGCGGTGACTCCGAGTGGGATGGCGGGGAGGGACTTCACATTAGGGGTCTCCAATGTGTGCCCCCTCTAGCCCCACTGCCTCTGTGAGAATCCACCGTCAATGTGGGCCGTTGTCCTTTACGCTGCCCGTCCGGCGCACAAGGAGGGCAGGTTTCTGTGGCCAGAGGAGGTGGGGAGAGCCTGGCTGTCCCGCTTCTTCGGTTCCGGTTCCGAAGGAGCAAGGCACAGAACCCAGCGGGGGCGGGGGGGAGGAGTGAAAGGGGAGAACTCTCTGTTCCTGCCCGAAGTTTGGGACTTCAGACAATCAAAGAGCCTGTACTTGAGGCAGCGAAGCCTCTAGATCCCTTCCCTCCACCCCCACCGTCGATGGCTTTTCTAGGGCTCTTTCCGGTCACAGAGGTCGAGAAGCGCCCCTAACCCCCAAGCCTGCAGTTTTACACCCAGGAAAACCCAGCCACTTAAGGGCTCCACACAGGGACCAGAATCTGTGGAAACAGAGCGTTGTGCTCCTGGGGTGCCTCTCCCCCCCCGCCCCCCCCCCTTTGAGCCTTCATGTGTGGCTGGGGGAGGGAGAGCAATGGGGGGTGGGGCGCATTCCAGAGTGACATTTACTGAGCAGAGCCTTGGATGGGGGACTTCCAAGTTTCAGAATGCTCAGGGACTTAGGGCGCAAAGGTGCACCTTTGGAGTGCAGGTCTAGGCTGGGGTTCTAGGAAGCTCCCTTTCCCTCCCTTCTCCCACCCTCCCCCCACCTGGGCAGGGAGGTAGCTCCTTACCGGCACAGGCTTCCCAGGTCGGGAGTAAGGAAGAGATGGATCCGAGAAGGGAAGGCGGCGGGAAGGCTGTCAATGGGCCCATCCATCTCTCCTGACGGAGTGCTGAGTGGTGGCGCCGGGGAGGAAGGAGGATGCTCTGTGGCATTCCTGGGCGAGCACAGGTGCCTCCCGCGGGGAGCTCTCAAGGGTCACGGCCCCCTTGAAGGCAACCTGGCTGTGCTCTGTGTCTACTCCTGAGCCCGGGAGACAGACCGGGCAGCCAGGCAAAGCCCAGGGTGCTCTTTCCAGGGTGGCTTGCAGGCCTTTGTGTGGGTTGGGGGAGGGGAGGGAGTTGGTCGTTCTGGGAGCCACATCCCTGCTAGGTGAAGCCAGTTGGGGCTCGCTGGGCCTTGAAACCGCTGGCACTCCTGGGGCCTCTCTGCTCCCGTGAGGGGGGACAGAGGGCAGGAGGGGGTTCTGGAACTGGATCGGGCTGAGTAGCTGAGCCTGGGGAAGGGCTGGTTTCAGAAGTGATTAAAATATTTGTAGGACTGATTCCAGGGAGTTGGAGTGTCTGAGGCGGGGGCTGGGCTGCCGCAGTGGTGTGGGGGAATCTCATGGGGCAGAAGGAGGGTCACCTCCTTAATCCCACTGATAACCTTAAAACCGAAGACGGCCCTCCAGAATGAAAGAGGCAGGGCTGGTATGGGAGCAGTGGGCACTGAGTGGGGCCAGTGAATCATCTTCAAGTGCCTGGGGTGTTTCACGGCCCGGCATGAAATGCTGCAGGGGACCCGTGTCATTTGCCACTCTCAGACCGCAGAGCCTGGAGGGGAGATGTGTGCACTGATCTCAGAAGACTCAGCCTCAACGCGCAGGCTCCAGGGGCCCATGGGAGTGAGAGTCTCAGGCAGAGCTGGGTCCATTTCATTGGAGCCCTTGCCCCTTCACTGTCTTAAAGGGGGGCAATAGCTGACTGGCTGAATCTGGACTCCTGGACATCAAACTCCTCTGAGTTTGCTTCACTAAGTCTCCTGCCGGCTTCCGGGGGTCGCTGTCCTAGGTGGTGGAGAAGAGCCAGGTCCAATTTCCCCGCCCGAGTTCATGTATTCTTGTCTCCCCACTCGTCCTTCCGTTGACCGGGAAATCAGAGAAATGCGCCGTTCCAAGTGGGAATGGTCTGTTTCATCTGGGGCTGGTGAGTTGCAGGGCAGCAGTTACCTGGACGGGGGAGGAAGGGCAGTTTCCTGTTTCCTTCCTTGGAAGTTCCCATGTTGGTGGGGGCTCCCAGCGGTGAGATTTGAAGGGTGTGGTGTGGTCCAGAACCAGCAGCAAAGTTCAGAGAAAACTGGGGTGAGGGCTGTGAAGCTTCTTTGGCCTTGGCCCATGTGCTTGTGAGGTGCTGGGTTCTGGGGGGCTAGGGGGACAGGCAGGTGTGGACCTGAGAGGAAGGTGGATCCAGGGGTGTGGCGGACAAGGGCCCTGGCTTGGTATTTAGAATGACGCGGCTGTTATCAGAC
Organism: Anoura caudifer; assembly: GCA_004027475.1. Classification (NCBI taxonomy): domain Eukaryota; kingdom Metazoa; phylum Chordata; class Mammalia; order Chiroptera; family Phyllostomidae; genus Anoura; species Anoura caudifer. Next base: position 26,309 of record PVKU01003016.1, on the reverse strand, counting down.
TTGAACTTGTATCAGAGCCATAGTATCCTCGCCCCTACATTCCACCGGGCCTGAGATTTCAGTTCGGACAGGATCTCTCCGATCTGCCCATTGCGGCTTTCCTTTGGTCTCGATCTCTAAACTGGGCAGATACGTCCGAAACACATCAGTCGCCTGTGCTTTGTGCCGAACTCAAATCCTAAAGCACAGCCCACTGATGCCCCTCTCTGGGCAAAAGTCAGCCCCCGGTGGCTTCCCGAGGCCTTTAGAATCGTGCTCCGAACTCCCTCCCTGGGGCGTTGCTAGTCTGACTTAAGCTAGCCACCGAGTTCGTACCTGGTAAGCTTGATGGACAGTCTCCATTCTGTGTCTTCTGACCCTTCAGCCGAGCTGCTTCTCTCAGTGTCTATAGCAGAGGTAAAATCTATTGTGTGGCACTTTATTATTCCATGTGTACTTTCCTCATAGACCTGTCTTATCTGTCCTGTTAGATTTAAAAAAAAAAAAATCTATAAGAGTTTGTTGAGCCAAACTGATGACATATGCTGTGTGGCAAGATATTAAACGCTCTGTCTCCTAGTAGATTTTTAAAGACCATCAAGTCAGGGACTGTGTTTGTTCCGCTTTGTACTTTGTGAAGTTCTGAGAACAACTGGGCCTTGGCCCCCAGGTGCATAGTAAATATTTGCGGATCGGAGTAATTGCCTGTTCTAAACTGGAACCAGAAGAGGCAGGTGGAATAAGAAGCCCTTGAAGATGTTCGGGTGCCAGGAGGCTAATCCTGGGTGGCCATTCTCAGGGTTCATTTCCATAGCTCCCAACTTCACCCCAAATTCTGGCTGCTGTGCTGGGAGCCAAGGATGCCGAAGACGGGACTGGGGGCTCAGGATCCCCCAGCACGGCATCTGTAAGCTACCTCCTGGCGTGCTTCGGCGTTTCTCCTCACCCGTCAGCTCTCTTCTCGGTCCACCCCGTGGAAGTACCAGTGCGTGTGCCTTATTGGTCTGCGATCACACGGAGTCCCCTGCAAAAGCGTACTTAAGTCGCAGCGTAGGGGGAACGCGCTTTTGCGTCGGAGTCCGGAGGAGCTGGCGCTGTCACAGGGCCAGTTACTTAGGAAAACAGCAACGTTCACATCAAAATGTTAATTTATGGAGTTGATGGGCGATCACTTCCTAAGGCGTCTAAATGCCAGGCACCATGTTACACACCTGGAGCTAACATAAAAGGATGTGTCGATTGGGATTGAAAAATAATTTAATAAAGCGAGTGAGTGGGAAATGCAAGCTCACTTGAAAGATGAGGAGGTAGCCAAGAAGGCTGATACCTGAAATATTTTCAAGGGGCATGTAGGATATCTTAAAGGACATTGAAAATACATCTTTATTATGTCAGTTTCACTTTTCTTTTCCCTAAGTTTGTAGTAGTGTCCTTTACATTTAGTTATGGAGAGACAATTTATGTTAAATGAGGTTTAGGATTTTTGTTTGCCTATTGGAAATTCAGTAACCAGGACCCTGGCCAGTGTGGCTCAGTTGGTTGGAGCATTGTCCCATAACCAGAAGTTCATGGGTTCTATTCCCCATCAGGGCACGTACCCAAGTTGTGGGTTCGATCCCCAGTTGGGCACCTATGAGAAGGCAGCCAATCAATGTTTCTTTCACATCAGTGTTCTCTCTCTCTCCCCTTTCCCCTAGCAATGATTAAATGTCCTCAGGTGAGGGTTAAAAAATGGAAAGAGAGAAAAGAAGGAAGTAACATGAAAACATAAGAGGTAAACTGCAAAAAAGGAAGAGAGGTGGTGGGAAGGTTAGAGTTGGCTCATGCCATTCCCCTGCCAGCCACTAGTGGTCACTATCAGCCCAGGAAAGCTTGGTTGCTGTCTTTGCAGAATTCCTGGGTCCAAGAGGTGAGAAAAAGAATAGCCAGGGTTATCACTAGTTATTTGAACATATGGAGTGATTGATATGTGCAGTACCTGCGTTTCATAGAATTTGGAATTTATAACTTACATTTTAGAACATTTAAATTTTCTGTTCTCCGAAATAAAGGTAAAGCCTTCAATTGGAAAGCTCACTTGATTTGGTCTTTAATTCTCTTAACCTGACCCATTCCTCACCTCCACCTTGTACGGGAAAAATCCAGGTGGTGTTGAGCGTGGGGTTTTGGTTCCTTTGGTGCAGCTGCTCTCCAGGACTGGTTGAATGAGTGGACAGAATAATAAGGTAGCTTCCTAGTGTGAATAAAAGACGTTTTTCTTGCTTTTAGCTGCAATGCTTTAAAGTGTTTCATTGTAGATTGATTCCTTTGGGTTTGGCACTGCCCTTGCCTGGTTCTTGCTTTTAAAATGTTAACGCCCCGTAGGAGAATTTTTGCATTAAGTTATTAACTCCCTAGCTGGGAAATTATTTTATTCTGAGACTTCAGCAATTGAGCTGGACAAAGAACTGTGGATTCTGAGGCGAGGCCTTGGCACTGAGAGTACGAAAGTGATAGGCAGAACAGGGAAGTGGGAAGGAGGATCGCAGGAAGTGCCAATAAGCATCCAGTACGACTTTCCAGCTCTTCGTTCTTTTTTTGGCTGCAAGCACCTGTCACGGTGCTTGTTAAATGCCTGTGGAAGGAAGGAAGGAAGGAACGAACTTAGAGCTGATTCACCATGGACTTAGGCATCCCACGGACAGAGTGGACAGAGCGTAGGGGCATGGTATCTGGCCTGCTGAGCTCTGGAAGCCTCGGAGCGAGAAAGGAAGTGCCGAGTGGGTGGCATGCTTGGTTTTGACTTGCTTTTAAACCCCCCTCCCCACCACCCTAGCTGCAAGGCCTCAGGGGAGATTTGGACCCAGGTTCTGATTGGTGAGGGGTGGGACCTGATAATTCAATGACAGTCTCTTTCTCTTCCAGACTAGGAATAGGGACGGCAGACAAATGGGCTTCATCTCATTTGCCTCTCTGGTCCGTTGATACGCCTCCCAGGAGTTCTGTGTTAAGAAGGATTCCGAAGCCCAGGGGGACAATCTCATGATCCACTTGCACTGTCTGCCCTGGTTCAGGATCCGGGAGGCTGCACCTGTGTCAGAGTCTGACTTTGGAGGGCTGATTGCGCCTTTTCTCCCTCTGTCTGTAGGGACCCAGTGGGAGCCTGGCCCGGGAGCCAGGATGGCCGCCCTCGGAGCCTCGCTGACATGCCTAGGAATACTCCTCTTCCTGTTCCCGGGGGCGCAGGCCCAGAGCCATGCCCCACCCGGCTGCAGCCCGGACCTCAACCCCCTCTACTACAACCTGTGTGACCAGTCTGGGGCGTGGGGCATCGTCCTGGAGGCGTTGGCGGGGGCGGGCATCGTCACCACGTTTGTCCTCACCATCATCCTTGTGGCCAGCCTCCCCTTCGTGCAGGACACCAAGAAGAGGAGCCTTTTGGGGACCCAGGTGTTCTTCCTGCTGGGGACCCTGGGCCTCTTCTGCCTCGTGTTTGCCTGCGTGGTGAAGCCCGACTTCTCCACCTGCGCCTCCCGGCGGTTCCTCTTCGGAGTCCTGTTCGCCATCTGCTTCTCCTGCCTGGTGGCCCACGTCTTCGCCCTCAACTTCCTGGCCCGAAAGAACCATGGGCCCCGGGGCTGGGTGATCTTCACCGTGGCGCTGCTGCTGACCCTGGTGGAGGTGATCATCAACACGGAGTGGCTGATCATCACGCTCGTCCGGGGAGGGGGCGAGGACCACCCTCCGCACAATGGCAGTGCCGGTGGGACGGCGGCCTCCCCCTGCGACATCGCCAACATGGACTTCGTCATGGCGCTCATCTACGTCATGCTACTGCTACTGGCCGCCTTCACCGGGGCCTGGCCCGCCCTGTGCGGCCGCTTCAAGCGCTGGCGGAAGCACGGCGTCTTCGTGCTGCTCACCACGGCCACCTCCATCGCCATCTGGGTGGTGTGGATTGTCATGTACACCTACGGCAACCGGCAGCACGACAGGCCCACCTGGGACGACCCCACGCTGGCCATCGCCCTCGCCGCCAATGCCTGGGCCTTCGTCCTCTTCTACGTCATCCCTGAGGTGTCCCAGGTGACCAAGGCCAGCCCGGAGCAAAGCTACCAGGGAGACCTGTACCCCACCCGGGGCGTGGGCTACGAGACCATCCTGAAAGAGCAGAAGGGCCAGAGCATGTTTGTGGAGAACAAGGCGTTTTCCATGGACGAGCCGGCCTCAGGTAGGTCGCGGGGCCCCTCCCCGTCTTCCTCCGCGTCCTTTGCTGCAGGTCGAGGGGCTGGTCTCCAGCAAGGCTCCTGAGACTTAGCTGTAGTGTTCTGCCTTAAAGTCTCTAAGTTCCTAGTTTAAGGTATTTTTTACGATAGTTAAGTAATTCATGAATATATTTTCACCATAAAATTTCAAACATGACATATAAAACAAAATTTTCTCCCGTTTCCTCAGTTCTACCCGGTTCCTTCCTATCCCATCCCCAGAACTGCCCACTGTGGATGGGTATTTTGTGTCCGTGTGCCTCAGTTGCCTCATTGGTAAACTGAGGAGGAGGATGGCCCCTGCTGCAGGGGGTTCTGGTGAGGACTGACTGATGCATGCACCCAGCACTCGGCAGGTGCTCTGGAAGTGTTAGCTGTTAGCTATGCTCATTGCTACTGTTTTATGATTATTACCATTTTCCTTCCAGAGCTTGTTTCTCCATTATGTACATATCCCTAGTCATCTTAGTTTCCTTTAAAAGTCTTTTCAGTTCATCGATTTTAAAGGGGGAGAGAGAACAGGTGAAACATCGGTCTGTTGTTCCACTTATTGGTGCATTCGTTCGTTGATTCTTATACGTACCCTGACTGGGAATCGAACCCACAACCTTGGCATATTGGGACAATGCTTTAAACCAACTGAGCTACCCGGCCAGGGCCAACCTGCTTTCTTTTTAATAGAAGCACTCACGCTATATACCAGTCTAATAAGCAGCACCCACTCCCCAGCCAGCTGGGCGCCGAGCTCCTGCCCAGGCTCTTTCTTCATGGGACAGGCTTTCCCGGCAGCTCCGTGGTCAGGCTGAGGGCGCTCGGGCAGCTGAAGGAAGAGGCAGGAAGGGGAGCGAAGCCTTTGCAGTGTGTGCCGAGCTCTCCCCCTGCCCCCCGCCCTGCGCCCCCAGGGTGCGGCTTGGGAAGCAGGTGCTGAGACGGTCCTTCCCCAGGACAAGGAGCCTTTCCCTGGCACTTGTGAACTGTGAGGACCACGAGCATTTGCTGGGTGCCTGCTGGGTGCCAGGCGCTGTGGGCATGCTTTCCTAGCCAGCTGCCTGCAGCCCCTCCACCCAGCGTGACCCAGAAGGCCAGAGGTGCCGCCTCGGAGCCCTGCCCCCGCCCCCAGGCTGGGCTCGTCAAGGTCTTTGGGGGCTGAAGCCCTTAGCTGCCTGGTTGTCGAGTGCCAGTGCTGGGGCCCGTGCCGGAGGCAGGGGACGTTCCAGGGCCCGAGAACTGACTCCCTGCCTCTTCTCTGCACACCGAGGCCCCATAATCTTTGCTCTGGGGAGAGCAGTGACCTTCGTCCTGCCAGGCACTGGCCTTTGATCTGCCCCCCAGGGTGGCTCCCGGCCTGTGCAGAGTGGGGCCAGCTGAGTGTCTGTGGGCTTGGGGCGGGGGGTGGGGTTGATGAGGCCGGCTGGAGAGAGGGGCTCAGGGGTCGGTGCTGGGAGGCGCTCCAGCTGCCCCCACCTCTGCTCCCACCCACGTGTGTTTGGCGGGGCCACCCAGTCCCCAGCCTTTGTCCTCTCGAGGCAAATACTGCTGGGAATGTGACAGGTTTTTTTCCTTTAGGGTTTTTTTTTTTTTTTTCCAAATGGAAAAATCAATCGAGTGAGCCCAGCATGGAGAAGCCCTGTGTGGTTGTGGTCCCTCAGAGTTGTGGGGCCATCAGCCTGCCGCAGACAGACAGACAGACAGACATCCAGGCCCAGGCCACTCTCGGGCCCCGGGGTTCGTCAGCAGGTTTCCTTAGACACCCTGGGAGTGCCCAGCAGGGTGGAACAGATCAGGAAACCAACACACCGAAGGAGTGTTCGGGAAGGAGGCTCGGGAAGGGTTCTGCAGCCGAAAGTGGTTCTGGAGACCTGCCCAGGTGTGCGTGCAGCCCCCCGGGGGACTCGGGGCTGCGGGCTGTGGGGAGTTGGCACCCAGCTCTGCCCCTGGAGCCTGGGGCTGTGGGGTCTCTGCTGTACTTACCCCAGTGCCTGGCCGCTGGCCCGCGGCCATAGAGGCCAGAGCTGGAGGCTGGCCATCTTGGAAGGTGGCTGAAGGCCCGTGCTCCCGTCGTGGCCTCTGGCCCCGAAGGGCAGATGGGGATGTGAAAGCTGCTGACAGGAGCGTTTTTCTGAACTGACAGATGAAGCGGGGTCGGGGGGTGGGGTTCCCACACTGCAGGAAAGCCCGCGGGGAAGGCAAGCGATGGCATGGCTCCCCGCGCATCCGAACAGAGGGGTGTTGGGTTCCGGAGGGCCCCCACACCCACATGGCCTCACCCCCAGGCTGGCCACCCTGGGCTGGGCTCCCTCCCGGGTAAGATGTTACCCCTGGGCAGCCTGGTCCTCTCCACGCTCCCTGCCCTGGGAACCTTGCTCTCAGCTGGGAAAGGAAGCCAGCAGCCTGGCCTTCAACTCTCTCCTGTGTTTCCCTGCAGCCAAGAGACCAGTGTCACCGTATAGTGGGTACAACGGGCAGCTGCTGACCAGCGTGTACCAGCCCACCGAGATGGCCCTGATGCACAAAGGCCCGGTGAGTGGGCCCAAGCCCCCCGGCCCTGCCGGCAGCTGCCTCGCTCAGCCTCTGTGGGCAGGTGGAGGGCCGCATGGCCAGTGTGGGGGAGGGTACGGGTGGCGAGGAGGAGGAGGCAGGTGTCCCTATTCAGGGCATCCACCTCAGGGAACCCAGAGCCCCAGCTCCCCGCACCCTTTTCCTGGAGTTGAGGTGCTGCCGTCTTTAGTTACATTGTAAGGGGTGCCTGCCTGCCCTGTGCCGTTGGGTGTCACACACTAACTGGGACTGGGCGCTGTGGGGACTGCTGGCTGAGCTCTCTGAGCCGGTGGGAGCTGCCAGCTTCCCCACAGAAGCTTGGGGAGGGACAGAGGAGGGCCTCAGCCAGCTGGGCTGGGTGTCATTCTCGGGGAGGGGGGGTAGAGGGGGCTCCAAAGGGACAGAGGAGGAAGTAGCAGGTCGGGGTGAGTATTGACTCTTCCACCCCAGCTGTCCCAGGGGAGGCTCCCCTCCCCCCACGCACAGGCAGCAGCCCTCATACCTCCCCTGGGTTCTGGAAGCCAGATGCTCCATTAGCGGAGGGAGGGGATGGGAACAGGAAGAAGGTGGGTTAGATTCACTCACTCCTTATATGTTCCTCCTCCGGCGCTGGCAGACACCGTGGGGAGAGGGCAGTGAGCCGGAGAGGGCAGTGACCGCCTTGGCAGGGTGCTGGGAACAGGAAGGAGGGCGGTCAGCAGGGTGGTGTTCCCATCCCCTCCCGTGGGGAGCCGGGGCAGGGTGAAGCTAAGGTCTCTGAAACATCCAGCTCCAGCCCTTCCGTCTCCCTAAGCCTGAGCCTGCAGCCACTGGGAGCCGAGCCCACACCTGACACCCCTCGCTCTCTGGGTGGGGGCTTGGGGAGAATCTGGACTAACAGTGATTCTCAAAATGCAGCCCCAGACCTTCAGCACCACCAGCACGTGGCCTCGCACCGAAAATGCAGATTGGGCAGGGCCAGTGGAGTGGAGGCAGCGGCGGTTGGCATGCTCACCTGGCTAACGTGGAGTCTGTCTCACCCACCCCAGGGGTGTGGGCGAGGCTGCACACCCGGGTCTGAGAATGCCCCCTAAGATGTCCCAGAAGCCTCCAGGGCAGGGGGTTGGTGGCAGCTCTTTCCCTCGGGAAGGCAGGTAGGGCCAGGAGCAGGGACCCTCAGGACCCTCGAAGCCTTCAGCCACGTCTCCCCTGCACAAGGACAGGGCCGCTGCGGCGCTACCCGGGTTCCAGGCAGCCAGCTGGGGTTTTGAGTCTCCGGTGAGACTCCTAGATAAGGAATACCTGGGCACGTCCAGCGCCTGACAAAAGCCCGTCCTTGGCCGGACGCATCAGCCGCTGTGACGCTGTTGCGGGGTTAGGGCCAAAAGGAGGACTCGGGCGAGAGTCTGGAGGAAGGGAACCTGGGAGCTCCAGAGAGGTGACAGCCACGCCGTGTGCTTCACCCAACATTGGGCGCGAGCTGTGAGGGGCAGGAGGGCACTGAGAAGAGGCTCCTTCCGAAAGGGCCAGGTGAAGCCCAGGAGCGTCCTTGGGGCCTCACTTGCCGGCCCAGAGGCCTGGCCCTCCGCAGGGAGAGAAGGGGCTAGAGGTCAGAGGTCAGCCCGCCGTTTCCAGAGGCAGCGTCCTCTGACGCAGGCCAGGCCGGCCGGGGCGGGGGAGGGGAGCTGGCAGGCAGAGCCCCGCAGGAAGCCGCGTGTTTGTGCAGCGGGGCCCCGGCGGGGCCTGGCTGTGAGACCGCCTGCTCTTCCTTCCAGGCCGAAGGAGCCTACGACGTCATCCTCCCACGGGCCACCGCCAACAGCCAGGTGATGGGCAGCGCCAACTCCACCCTGCGGGCTGAAGACATGTACGCAGCTCAGAGCCACCAGGTGGCCACTCCGTCAAAGGATGACAAGAACTCTCAGGTCTTTAGAAACCCCTATGTGTGGGACTGAGTCAGCTCCGGGAGGCAGCCGGCAGGTGTGGGGAGGACCCCGGGGACCTGGCCCGGGCCAGGGACTGCCCGAGAGCCCCGGGCTCTCCTGCTCTCTGCGTCCCCTCGATGGCTCAGGGCAGCGTGTGCCTCAGCTGGGAGGCCCCCCCCCACCCCGTTGGCCGATGTTTGGGTGGGTGTCCCGCGTGCCCCTACCCATCCTCAGTGTTTGTGCGAGGAGCCAGCCCTGGCTCCATGCCAGGGTCGCCTTCAGCTAAGTAGTGTTCTTGGGGTGGCGGCCAGTCAGCACCTGCGTTCTCCAGAGTCGCTGGAGAGATTCCTGCAACCTTCAGAGATGTCACAGGCGTGCTCTGCCCTGGGTCTTGCTCCTCTGTGAGGAGCGGTGCCTAATAAACACTCTTCTGCTTTAGTAACCCTTCCTCTGGGGGTGTCGTTTCTGACCCAGCTCTTGGCTTTCCAGTGAACTGCTCCTCTGTGGCCTGTGGGTGGCTCCTTCCTCCGTCTCCCTCCACGTCCAGCTCTCGGGAGAGCTGCCGTGGGTCCTCCTTTCGGGCAGCGAAGTAGCTGGTGCCCCCCACCCCGTGAAGGATCCTTCAGCTGAGCCCGTGTCTCTGTTGTGTGTGATCAGAATGAACTTCTGGGTCAGCGCCTGTCTGGGGGCTAGTCCCAACATCTGAGCTTGTCTGAAATCGGGCAGCTCTCCTCTGGGACCCCCTCCACTGGCCAGACATGGGGACGGAGCAGGGAAGGCGGACGCACCAGCAGGCATTTCTGCAGGCGGCGTATGTAAGGGGGGATGGGTCAACTTCAGCCTCTCGAGGGGGATGGTGGGATGGGGGGTGGTGGTTCGGCTCCTTTAGGGGACAAGGCAGAGAATTGCTCTGCTCCGTGCTCTTAGGTCGCTTTACGGAGAGGGTTTACAAAGGTGCCAAGGGTCAGGCCACGTTGTGGCTGGCGTGACCCCACTCCTGGGCAGGAATGGTTAAAATGCCACTTTGCTCACTTCTCCACGGGCAGAGCCTTCCCACCCCAGTTCACTGTCATCCTCGAGGCTGCCCCCAAAGATGGGCAGGACGGTGTTCTCCTTCACAGAGTCAGAAATCCCAGAACCGTTCCCGTTTTAGGGTTAGACTGGGCTTCAGGGGCAGCTGGGATGTGGCTCTCCGGCCTCCTCCCTCAGGTCAGCAGAGGGACCCCCAGAGCCTACTCGGCCTTTAGATACGGCCCCACCAAGCCCGGCCGGGTTTTCTCGAGACCCTGACTTCCTGCGGCCCCCGGTCGGCCAGCGGGCCCCAGGGGCCTGGGCTCGGACAAGCTCAGCGCCCTGACCCTTGGACCCTGGCTCAAGCCCCACCCTCCCGGGCTTGGGAATGTTTCTCCCCAAGTGGCCCGAAGCTATTTTCTGACACTGGTTGTAGGAAAAAAAAAATGTTCTGTTGAAAGGGAGTGAAAGATTGCCAGAAGAAGAAAAAGAAACTTTGCCCAAGCATGTCCTTTTATGTAGGGCTGCACCCGCTCCCCCAGGACTCCAGCTCCGCTTCTAGCGTAAGCCGGGAGCACTCGGGGCCCCAGCAGGGCTCCCCTTTGACTGTTGTTCTTTCTGGTTACTTTAGGCTCAGTCCCCGCAAAATAAAACGAGATGGTAGACGCCCCGTTCCCTGGACTGCACGTCGCCCTGACACCCTCACTCCTCTGTGCCCTGGCTGGGCAGGGCCCTGCGCCCTCCCTGCCCTTGTCATTGGGCCTGGCAGGGCCCGAGGCCACTGATCTGGAGCACTGGACCAAGTTGGGGGTCTGTGGAACCCCAAGGCTTATGGCTGGGGCTCTAGGGCCACCCCCTACCTGCCCTGCCCCGCGTCTCCTGGTCCCCAAGTGATGGAGGCCACAGGAGCTGTCTGCAGACCTGTCTGCCTCCGTCGCCCTCGTGACAAACTCCCCCCGCATCCCGGCCCCTGTGTCCTCATGCTGTGGCTGTCCAGATGGCCATCCTCAGATGCCTCTGTCTTCACACCGAGGGCCTTCCTGGCCACCCTTAGTGTCCAGCATTAGCTGTCCCCCTCCGCGCCTGGGTGAATCGAGGACAGTCTCTGGAGCCATGCCGTGGCAGAAGTTGGCCCTTGCCTTTCTCACCTGGGCCTTCTGCCACCCGCCGAATGAACCGTGGGAGGCCACGAGCCAGGGCAGGGCTCCCCGAGGCCCAGACAGACTCCGCTCCTCCGCACGGCCGGCGGCCTGGACCCGAGTCCCCGTGCTGCTCCACCCCAGGCCCCGCTGCACCGCCACCCTGCACCCTCCCTCTTGCGGGGAACCGGGTTCCGTCGAGACTGGAGACGGAGGCTCGGGCTGCATTCGCAGGGACCAGCCGAGAGTCCTGGACCATGCGGACCGGGGCCTAGGCCTCTTCCAGGACAGGCCTGTGGGACTTGGGCGGCCCCTCAGGTAGGCGGCATCCAGGACTGAACGCTGTGCCGTTGCCTGACGGGCAGGGGAAAGGTTCTCCCTCACCTCGGCTCCTCCTCGGGCTGGTCCTGCTCCCCGCACCCAGGACGTGCTCCGGAGGGCCCTGGTGCCCCCAGGGAGGTGGGGGAAGTCCGAGGGACCTACGTGGTGTTGACGCCCAGGACCCAGGTGTGCACAGCTCCCGATTTGTGGGCACATCCCTGGAGCATCGTCACCCTGGCTCTGACCTGCCCTCTGGCACCAGACGGGGCCGGCTCCTCCGAGGGGGTCTCCCCAGGTGTGCCCCTGCAGCTCGGTTCTTAGCCCGGCGTCACCTCTGGGTGCCAAGAAGAGGGTGAGGACGAGAGCAGCGAGGGGAGTTGGGTTGTGCCCACCTCACCCTGTACTGAGTCCTGCAGCTCCAGGGTCACCCTCCTGCCCCCAGCAGCCTGTGCCTTGTCACTGGCATATTTCTCCAGAGCTAAATGGGGTGAGCGGGCCCTGTAGGTGAGATGGGGCTGTACACCCCAGTGTGACACCCTCACCCCCCACCTCCGTTTATGATCCGTTGTACTGAGTTGCTCGGTTCCAAGAACAGAGTGTAACTTCCCTCTGACGAAGGGAAGCGGGGAGCTCTGTGCACCTCAGGCTTCTCTTGATCTAGGTTAGTGGCCCCAAGATCCCTCACAGTGAACAAAGGGACTATCTTGCTTTTAGAGATGAGAGGATCACGTGCGTCCTTCGTGGCGCCAGGCGGCTGCGGGGAGCAGCCTGCAGTGAATGTGGGTTTGTGCACAGGCCCCTGGAGGCCTGCAGCGAGGCCCAGAGAGGGATGGGTCCCTAAAAGGTGCAGGCTGCCAGGTTCAGGTAGGCCCTGCGGCCTTGCTGACTCGGGTCCTCGGCCAAGGGGGGAGGAGAGAGAAGTGGTCCAGCTGCACCTCAACGAGGCCCAAAGGGGAGAAAACCTGTGGCCAGGAAGGTCGGGCTGACGTCCTGGTGCACTTTACAGCCGCTCTGCGGGACTCTAGCCCGGCGCAGAGCACTTGGACTTCAGACCTGCTCGGAACTCAGTGACCTTACTCCCTGTTCGTGAGGAGTCACCACCACCGAATCCCTCTGCGTTCATGAAGAGCTTTTCTGGGCTTTATGAATATGAATAATATATATTTTTAAAGATGTTCTCTTTGTCTTCTAGACCAGGAAAGGCTGTTTGATTCCAAGTAACTTCCTTCTCGGTTGGGAACTTATTCTAAGAGGGGACTCGCAGCACCCCCAGCCCCAGACCAGTGCCCCTCACCCACCCAACACACAAGCCTGGGGATGTTGGGGTGGGGTGGGAGAGGGGATGGGGCAGGAGAGGGGGCAGCCTTTGTCATAGTCCCGTTCCACCTGGCGTGCTGGGGGCAGAGGGTACCGCGCGGTGAAATACCAGGCTCCTGCCGGGGGGCGGGGGCTGTCCTGGGCTAGGGGGTGGGCAGTCCCTCCCCTGGCTCAAGGAGGACCTGCCCAGTGCCACTCCCAGCATTTGGTTTACACACGAGGTTCCCACACTTGTTCAGGGCCCCTCACAGCTCATTTGGGAGCCAGAAACAGAGAGAGGTGAAGGGACTTGCCCTTGACCATGCAGCTAGTTAGGGTCTGTCAGCCTTCAAATCCATTCTCACCAAGCCTAATCACTCTCTGGCCCCGGGGATGTGCTGGGTCCCGCACAGGGGCGGTTTCCTGCCTGCTATCTGCTGTCTGCACCGACAGAAGCCTCCGGAAGCTGCAGCCCTGCTCCCAGCAGCTCGTGAATTATTTAGCATCTGCACCAGCCCCAGCCCGGGACAGTCTGACCTCATCATCCTCCTCGGGCTCAGGGGGCAGCTCTGTTTCCTTTCAAGGATGCTGATGGACCGATGGGCTGGGGGTCCCTCTGTGGGGTGTCGGTGATTGAGGAAAGGACATCGGTGACCTCAGTGTCCCCTGAGAGAAGGGGGTGGGGGCCAGAGACCAATTGCCTTTGTAACATGAGGCAGCTCGTCGGAGGAGAGAGAGCATAACCCAGGAATCAGACGGCTACAGGTGCAGATCCCAGCCCTTGCTTCGGAGCTTTGTGACCTTGGGCGGGTCTCTTGACGCCTCAGTTTCCTCATCTGTGAAATGGAAGGACTAACATGCCGAGTTCATATCTCATGGATATCCCCAGGAGGAGGGTGGTGGTGCTGTTGGCAGGTAGGGTGCTGCTCACATCCTACAGTGAATGCACGGGGCAGGCCCCTCCCCAGAGAAGGATCAGACCCTGAACTTCAGCAGTGGGAGGCTGAGCCCTGCCCTAGAGCCTGGCCCACGACAGCGGTGGGGCTCCCTGGCCACGGGGCCCCATGACACCCACCTGGAACATGCAGTGAACCCAAAGGGCCTCCCAGGAGACCCCTTCTTGGGAACGGGGGCCTGCAAGGTGCTGGGACCTGCGACACAGGGAGGAAGGTCGTAGGGTCGGCAGGATCTGGAAAAGCGGAAGACTGCAGCCTGGGAGAGGAGGCTGAGTGGGACGTCCAGGTCTTCAGGGCTTGGAGAAGTCACTGCCACCCGCCTGCTCTTGGTGCAGAGGGGGAGTGCGGGCAGCCCGGGGCCCCCAGCCTGCCAGCCTGCTGACTCACCCCTGCAGCGGGATCAGGTTGCCCTTGCTGGAGGGGGTGGTCACTGGGACCTGGCAGATGGAGGATAGGAAGACTTTCTACCGGTTTCCCCTTCTCCCTTCCTTTCTCTCATTCTTTCCTTTTCCATGAAAAACGGCCTCTCCCCGCTCCAATCAGCCTGTGTTGTCGCTGCCCCACCCTTCGCCAGCCTCGCAGCAGGCTGCGCCCCGTGCTCCCTCCCAGGAAGACGGGTGGCTTGCACCCTGCCTAGCGTTTCCAGGACGCTCTCCCCGTGGGAGGGTTTTTGAGGAGGTTGAGGATGGGGGCGGGGTCATGTAGGTGCATGGGACCCCTCCGCGCACCCCCACCTTAGCCTCACTAAGTAATCGCCCTTCTGCGAAGACCGGCCGAGGGCGACATGGTTAGAACAGGTCAGCGTGCGACGCCGTTTGCCATTCCTCGGCGCGCAGCTCATCACAAACACGCCGTGTGCCGCAGGGCGGACAAAACAGACCCGGGAAAAACATTGGGCCCATTCATTCATTCATTCATTCATTCACTCATCCGCTCTTCATCAATATTTATTAAAGGCTGCTCTCTGCCGTCATTCTGATTGACATCAGTTCCTGCACGGGTCTCTCTCCCTGCACCCAAGTCCGTCTGGCACACGGTTCAGCAGCGTGTCACCGGTCCCTGGGAGCAACCACCGGCCCTCCCCTCTGCGTGAACTCTCCAGCGACTTGACCATGTCAGTGTGGAGCTGGGCACGGGACAGAGCCACCCGCTACGTGTACTGGCGTCCGAGAACCTGGTGGTGGGTGGGGAGGGAGGGCTTGCTTGGAAGAGGTCCTGTTGTTACGGAAGAAACGACTCAACACGCGGTTGGATGGTGGAGCACGACCTTTTATTAACGTGCACAGGCCCAGAGGAGTACAGACCCCAAATTCTGAGCCCCGAGCCTTGGCCGAGCAGGGCTTTTATGCTCTCCGGATGCCCTATCCTACGTGGCAAAAGCAGGAGGTACAGAAGCTGATGCGAAAATAACTCTAGGGTTGAGGTGTCCTTATCGGAAGCTGGGTGTACAGAAGCCAAAGCAGAAGTTACGACTACCTAACCGAAACCCGACGGTTTTGCGGTTTCTAAGTAACCTAAACAAAACTCTTTCCTAGTTCCCGGTCCCTCTTCTGGGTCACTTTGTCCTAGTTGACTTTTCCCCTACACTGTCAGATTGGAAAGTGGAGCCGAAGGGGACTGCTGAGCTGAGATGAAAGTGTCTCTCCCTTGGTCATAACCATGAAAATCAAGACGGGAGTTTCTGGGTCATCACAAGGTCCATTCTCCACGGGGACCAGGAGCAGGGGCCTGGTGTATTAGTTTGCTGAGCTGCCTGACAAAGGGCCACAGACTGAGTGGCTTACACAACAAAAATGTATCATCTCATGGTTCCGGAGGCTGGAGTCCCAAATGACAGCGTCGGCAGGGCTGGTTCCTTCTGAAGCTGTGATCTGCCCAGGCCTCTCCCCTCGGCTTGTAGGTGGCTGTCACTTCCCTGTGTCTCTTCCCATCGCCTTCCCTCTGTGTGTGTCTGTGCCCAGATTCCCCCTTTTTATAAGGACTTGGAGTCACCGGATTAGGATCACCCTCGTGAGCTCATGTTAAGTTGATTGCCCTGTAAAGTCCCCATCCCTCAATCATGTCCCATTGTGAGGAGCTAGGGCTTCACCCACGAGAATTTGGGGGCAGGTTGAAATTCAACCTATAATGCTGGGCTAGCATTGGACAAGGTTGAAGGGGGCGAGGGCACCAGGTTGGCCCCACTGGTGGTGAAGGAAGTCCCCTGAGGCCACTCGGGGGAGAGGACGCACCGCGCATCCTTTGGGTGTGTGGTCTCGCAAACACATCTGCTAATTTTCAAGTGCCCCTGTGCTTGCTTCCTTGGTCCTCTCCCGTGATGGGACGCCACCCGCCCGCCCCACCCGCCACAGGGGCTGAGACACGCTGGTACCCTTTCTTCCTCTAGGAAAGCAGATGCTTTAATAACAGAGACTCTTATCTATTGGCCATAAACCAAGAACATTCAGATCCGTGTGCCCCTCCCCCCAGATATGGCTACAGATCTGGGGGTGGGGGGCGTGCAGTGAGCAGGCACAAAGAGGAAAGGCCCTGTGTTCAGAAACGGGGCTTCTCTGTGGTGCGTGTTTCCAGGACAAACTGCTCCCCCAGCATCAGCGTTCCGACGGAGGCCAGAGACTGTGCTTGGGAGACAGGAAACGGGCATCTCCCCACCGTGGAGCTCCCCAGGTTGGGTCGCGGGGGCACCGCGGTGTACGTTGTGCTGTCCACCCCCAGGAGTGAGCAGCTCTGAGCCCTGGACCACCGGCTGGGCGGTCCCGTCCTCAAAGGAGGCGGGAGCCTGCAGGTGACGAACCCCTGAACTGGAGGGCGCGAGGGACAGCCCGCCCTCCCTGCCGCTTCGGGCTCTTTGTAAAGGAAGCGCCATCCCTCTGCCCAGGGGCAAGGTGCTGAGGAAGTGAAGGCCGCTCCAAATGACCGGGAAGGTTTCTGGCCACCTGTGGGCCGGGGCGTTGAAGGGCCAGCTGGGACACCCTCAGATGTTGGGGCTGCACGTGCTGCGCCCATGGCTCAGCGCGAGCCTGCCATCCGCCAGCAGGCGTGGGGGAACCATCCAACCCCACTCATGGTAGGGAATCGGGATTGCAGTCATTCCCCAGGAATTAGGAACTCCTGGGGCCGGCAGGGAGGGTGGACTCGAAACCGGGTCGGGACTTCTCGGAGGAATCTCGCTTTCGTTTGACACTGACCTCGGGAGTTCCAGATTCATCTGCCTGAGGTCACAGTTTCTCGATGAAGTCCCTTCTCTTCCAAGTTTCAGACCCTGAAGTTGTTCCTCTGGCCTTAACTCTTCACCTTCCCCCTTCCCTCCCTCTCCCTGGGCTTCCTTCCCCTCACAGGGTCCCCCATCTCCCACTGACCCCCCTCCCTGTCCGCAGCCACCAGGACAGAGGCCTGGACCCCAGCACGCCAGGCCGCCGCATACCTGGGCTGCGCGGTCTGTGAACAGGGCTGCTTCGGGCCACAGCCTCCCTCACTCGCCAGTGAGTGCTGCTAGTCTGCTGTATGACCCAGCTCTGGAAGGATCTGGAAGAATCTGGAAGAATCTGATGTCTTTCTACAGCTCGTACAATGTTTAACAAATATTTCTGACACCCAGGGACGCAGAGGCACAGTCGGTGCAGCATTAAACTCTCACTGGGGCCCCAGGGCACTCCTTCCAGAGGACACTCACCCCGATGCTCCAGCTCCTGGGGTCCCCAGGGCAATGGGGGGGGCCATCTGGGGGGCGGGGGCTGCAGAACTGCCGGTCTCCATAGGCCTGTGCGGGACCAGAGAGCTCTTTGAGCCACGCCCACCAGTTCTTTCCTTCAGCCAGTGCCTGCTGAGCTGGCTGCCATGTGCAGGTCCTGTCCCTCCCCATACTGTCCCATCCTGTCCTCGCCAACCCCTCTGAGCACGAGGAGGGTCCCCAGCCTCCCACAAACCCTGCACAGCAGAGCTTCCTAAACTTGTCTGATGGTTGACATCACCTGGGGATCTTGTTAAAATGACAGATTCCCGGTCCCCAGCCCTAGAGAATGCAGATGCAGGAGGTCTGACTTGGGCCCGGGAATCTGTATTGTTAGCCAGTGTTCCATGTGTTCTGTACAGCCAGTCAAGCTCGGGCCACTGTAGGGGGTACCTAGATGAGGTGTATCACATCACATCCCACCCCTGACCTCAAGGTCCTGAGAGGCTGCAGGGAGGGTTGGGGGGTCTGAGCCTGGTGGGCCGGGCGGTTTGCAAAGATCGCCTACTCACCTTCTCTGGGGCTGTGGTGGGGGCAGGGTGCGTGGGGGGAGACGAGGGAAGCACAACCTCAGTCTGGTCCCCCCAATGCCTCCCCTGACTGAGGCTCCTTTTGGGGCCAGGCCAGGCATCCTTCTGGAATTTTCAAGGGCTCCCAGAATGCCTCGAGGAGAACAGAGATCGAATGGGGCTGACATGGTGGAGGGCCGGGCCAGGGGTCCAGGACCCCAGGGTCACTTGTCTGTGCCATTCCCTAAGTCTGACAGAGGGAGGGGCCCTCTCACACCCAGGCCTCAGGACAGTGCCTGGACCTGGGCACCACTTCTGCCTCCTAAGGTGACCCTCTGTTTTCCCGTCTTTGTTTTTACATGTTTCCCACTAAAACCACAAACTCCTGGACAGGAGAACTGTTTTATTTTTAACCCTCATGTCCCTATCCCAGTGCTTGGCACAACATTGGAACCCAGGAAATGTTTGTCAAACAAATAAATGCTGCCTGGGTCTGGAGTGCCCCCTGCTGGAGGAAGAGAGCATGGCAGTGTCTTGGATCATGGCTGGAACAGTGGACTTGGAGGGAGGTGGCCTGGACCCCTGGTTCCCGGCAGCCTGACCAAGTGTGAGGTCGCGTGGGCAGGGGTCTGCTCAAGGGTCCCTGGGCAAAGTCTCATGAAAAGGGACAGGCTGGGCCTCTGAAAGGTGTCGTTATCGTGGGATAATGAGGGGCAGGTGGGAAAGGAGCGCCCGAGGTACTGGAGAAAGAGAGGAGGAGGAGTCGAAAGCAGTCCAAGCGGACTTGCAGAACAGTGAGGGCTGGGATTCAAAGCTGGGCAGCGAGGCCCAGTGCCCAAGCTCTTGGTTGCTGTCAGCACCCGCTCACCCACCCAGGCTTCCATCCCCAGAGCCGACTTCACGGACCCGACCCTGCCGAAGGGTCAGGGCAGGGGCACTGGTCCTGCAGCACCCGGCTTTGCTGCCCCGTCCAGTTCCTCTGGAGGAGCCCCCTCCTTCTCCGGGAAGAGTTTCGGTTGTCCAGGGCTAGGGTTGAAATAGATCCCCCCTGCTGACTTCCGTGTTTCCTCCACCTGGTCCTGGGCGGGTCCAGGGCCTCTCTGAAATCCTGTTCTGCCCACAAGCGTCCTCCACCCTCCCTCTCCCTGAGGGTGTGGGTTCCACCCAGACAGGCTGAGTCAGACTCTCAGAGCACAGTTAGGTAGGAAAAGGGGAGGGCGGTTGGGGAGGTGTGTTTTTTAAAGAAGCTCCCCAAGAGAACCCCGTATGCATGCTGCGCTGGGACCCCTGGTGGCTTCCGTGTAAACAAAGGTGGTCAGCGGGTTGGGAAAGCTATGGGACTGCGCATCCCCTCTCGCTGCTTCACCCACCAGCCCTGCACCCCCGCCCTCCTGTTCTCTAGAATAGGAGGGCCCCACAAAGTTGAGTCTCCTATTCTCTAGAGCTGGAAGCCTCTGCAGGACTTAAGGTCTCCTTCTTGGGTCCCTTCCCCTGTGGCCAAAACATACATCAGTGGGAGCCTTGGGGTGCTGCAGCCTCCAACCCAACCCAGAGCCTTCTGGTGGAGAACTTGACCAGGAGGGGCAGGCAGGGAGGGGTGAGGCCTGTTTCCCTTCTCTGCCTTCTCAGTTCCCAAGTGGCGCTGCTGACCTCTGCCCTCTCACCCCCACCTGCAGCCTCAGCCCCACCCCTCTTTCAGGACACTCCAACGGGGGTGGGCAGTGCAGCCTGGTGGGGCAGCTGGGCGGTTCCAGGCTGACCTCAAAGCGGGTGGTCCGGTTGACCATCTAAGAGTCCACTGGATCTCACTGGCGGAAAACCAGGATCCTAAGACACCCCAAAGCCTGAGTTCAGGGTTCCGCATTCCTCCTGGGTGACCTGCTCCGAGGGCTGGGCACTGTCCTGTTTCCTCCATTGCTTCTACCCCTTCTTTCACTCCCCCTCCTGCACGGAGGGCCAGCCCCCCTCTCTGAAGCCCCCAGGCCCACTTTCCCAGGGGCTGGAGCCTCCCCCTTGTTCCCATCCACTGCCTGGGGGATCTGGAGGGATCAGTGCCACACACCAGATACCTGTCCAGAAGCCCCTCCACTTCCTGACTTGCAGATGGGAGCATTCACCTGCCCACGAAAGCTGGCGGTCTGGTAACTACCAACAGCTGGCAGAGGGGCTGCTCGTGGGTTCCAAGCACAGTAGCTTCTCCATAAGGTGCAGACTCCGCTGCTTCTTGGCTGCTGGGCCCCACGGCCTGATTTGCATTCCCTGGTTCTGGCCACCTCGGGAACTAGGACCAGGAACCACTGGACCTCCCAGCAGTGCCCCACAACCTGCCAGCTGCAGGGCTGGGTTTGGCCATCTGGTCCACCCCAGCTCCACTGTCTAGTCCCTGCTCACTGTCCTCCTCCCCACCCTGAGTCTCTGGGCCCCTTATGTGTCCCCTTGGGACCAACCAGAGATGGGACAGACAAGCAGGGATGGGCCGGGATGGAGCCAGGTGTCAGGAGCCAGAGCATGGAAGGTGCTGGAACTCGGAGTGCGATGGAGCCAGATCGAAATGAGCTGGGAAGGGGAGGCCAGGCCCCGCCAGGGCAGTAAGTGGACCCTGCCTTCCGCTCCACTGACACCGCTCACAGATTCCTCACCCCCTCGGAGAGGTGGAGACGCCCAGGCCTCGGCTGGACGTCGTGGCCACACACTTGGGCTCGTGGTTTGTCGACAGTCTCCCCTTTTCCTCTCACTTTGCAGGAAAAGGGGGTCAGCTCTGTGCTAGAGGAGCATTTGACAGGCCAAGAGGGGTCTGGGGGGTGGGGGAGGGGATAAAGCAGGTGGGAAAGGCCTGCGGGGTCAAGATGACGGAGGGGTCAAGGTGGGGTGGAGAGGGGGGCTTCTGACTCCTATTCACAATGGGTGTCACAGGTGCCTTCTGAAGATTTAAGTACAATTTACACACCATGAAATTGACTCATTTTAAACGTATAATTTAACAACTTTTAGTAAATTTACAGAATTGCCCAGCCATGATCCGAACCCAATTTTAGAGCATCCCTCTAACGTAGTGGTAACATTATCACAGGTGAATTTCTCCTTGCAGTCCCGGAGTGTGTGGGAAGGAGAGACGGTACCTCTCCTACAACCGTGCACCTGGATCCCGTGGCCGGCACCTGCATGTCAAAAACCCGGCCTTGCTAAGGCTCTCATCATCACCAGCCCTCTTTTGGAATCTCTCCATTGCGTAATGTGCCAGGAGGCTGGGACAATGGAAGTGGGCTGGACCAGGGACCGCTGGACCTCCCAGCGCTGCCCCACCACCCGCCTGGGCGGAGAGGAGCCGAAGACCCGAGAGAAATGGAGAGGACCAGACGCAGGGAAGCCGAGCACCCTGCCTGGGCCCTTCACTGACGGACAGCACGGATAATACGCCACAGCTGCCTGGAACAGGCAGGGAGGCTCCGCCCATCCAGAGTTAGCGCTCACGTCCTACAAAGCCCTGTTAGCCCTTGGCTTGCTTGAAGTAGCCCTTGGAACCACACACATTCCACCAGCTTCTGGAAGTGTCTGTGGAAAGACCACCGAGGTGCTCGGACAGAGGAGCAGTGAGGTCAAGGTGGGTGTAGGGCAGGGGGTGCGGGAGGGAGCTCCTGACCTTGCTGAAGCCTTAGGAGTTGGAGTCATCCCCATAATTCCAGTAACTCACATAGTCAAGGTCAAGGGTGAATGGGACTCCCAAAGCCAAATATGAGAGGTTTTTGAACCAGCCGCTTGCGGGTTCACCCCACCCTTGGTGAGCAAAGCAGCAAGAGCTGACAGGGTGTGTTTTGTGTTCCTCCGGCCTTGCCCTGGGCTGTCCCCTGGGCGAGGAAGGAGGAGGATGAAGAGGAGGAGCAGGGGAAATGGGGATCCCCTGGGAAGCCCGTCAGTTTGGGTTCTCATGTCCCCCATTGCCCAATACCCTCTTCCTCCACGTGCTGGCCGTCAGCAGCTCAGGCAGCCTCTGCCACCTCTCAGAGCCCCTCCCCCTCTCTGTACAGCCTCTCCCACAGGTCACGGAGCACGGACAGATGTCCGGGGGTTAACAGGACACACGCACTAAACACGAGATGCAGGTGAGTTGTCTTGTCTCTCCGAGCTGTGAGGAGTTGAGGTGTACGCACGTCCGTGGTGCCAGGTCAGTAATCACAGCTTAAGTGACGTACATGAATTCTCGTCTCTGTCCCTCATGCTGAGCTTCCTGTGAAGTGGGTGCGGGTGCTTCCTGTGAAGTGGGTGGGAGCAGTGTCCCCATTTCACAGAAGGGGGACTGGACAGGGACTCGCAAGTGGCTAGAAGGCCATTCAGGGCCAGGACACGGGCCAGACAGCCCCACTCTGCCCCATGGTCACGGTCAGGGGCCCTCCCCAGCGGCTCCCCTCACCCACCTCCCACCATGGGTCTGCTCCCTTGAGGGTCCCCAGGGTGTTACACATGACGTCACCTGGCAGACACCTGGGGAGCTGGGAGAGGCGGGTGGCGCCCCGCGGCTTTCCGTCCAGGTGCGCGGACCCAGCCTCTGCCGGAGCCTGGTTGTCACTGAGGCGGAACTGAGGGGGAGTGTGGGGACCCTAGTGCTCCACTGGGTGGACTTGCACATGCTTTCGCTGCCCTCTCGGTTTCAGTTCTGTGACTTTCTTCACCTGGGGGCGGAGTTTGGCGAGGGGAGAGAGGCCTTGGTTCTGGCTCCCTTTCCACAGGAAGTATGGTGGGCACATGAGCCTGGGGCTGTGGGGGCCCCATGGGGTCCCTGCTTTTGTGAAGTCTTACAGTCTCACTGTGAAAAGGGGGGAAGGCAGTGACAGCCCCGTATAGGGGATCAATGACGGAAATAGACCCTGCAGGGGACAGGGTGCAGGGGGCGGGGTGGGCGCAGACGGGTCTGGAGGAGGCTGGGGCATCTCCTGAGGAATCATCCTCCAGCTGTGGATGCCCCAGTCCCTGTGACTGTGACACTGAGGACCCAGGCCCATGGCGGCGGGGTGTGCCCCTCCTGAGCCGCCCCCATCAGAGCAGGTCTCAGTCCCAGCGCCCCTGCCCAGGGTGGGACAGGGCCTGCAGGGGGTGGTGGCCCCATGGATGGCAGAGCGCAGGCCTCTCCTGGGACTGCCACCCCTCGGCTCAGCCGCAGCTTCCTCTTCCTCTCCGTTTGCCCCAGCGTGAGCCCAGGGCCCAGCAGGGCAGTGTGCTCTAGGCTGCTGTGACCCGCCGGGGGTGGGCTGTGGGGTGCACTGGAACAGGGGCTTTTCAAGCTGCTTTGAAGGTCCGGCCACATGGGGTAGCTTTCCCAGAAGTGGGCAGGAGGGTGAGGTGTGGGCAGTCCCCAGAGTCCAGCAGGCAGGCTGGCAGGCCAGATGGGGGCAGGGCCAGGCCACAGATGCTGGTCTCACCCCAGACCACTGGGGAAGGGAAACCAGAGGCTCCTCACACTTTGTCCCTGTCCCTACTGCCCCTCCCCCAACTGCTTCCCATCCAGTCGTGGTTTGCCTTGTTATCAACAGCAGTTATCCATCCCCGAGGACATCCATTCCACCCAGGACGTCCATTCCACCACGACCCAGGCACCCGGCAGGCGGGAGTGACAGCTCACCCAACTCACGGCAGCCTCGTCCTGGGGCCACTGTCACTGCGCGGCTGGCCATGGGGCAGCCTCCCGGCCTTTAGGCTGCACCTGGGCCCCTCACTTGGGGGAGGAAGAGGCAGCGAGAATAGGGAACCACCGACTACCCTGTAGGGAGGGCAGCTCTGACTTGTGCTGCCCTGCAGAGGGAAGCGCTGCTGAGAAGCCCACAACTCAGTCATCCCCAAATCTCTTCTGGGGCCCCTGCACTTAGCAAGGCTCAAAGCCGCTGCAGGTCTGCCCAGAGAGCCTGCACCCGGCACCAGCAAGGCCCAGGTCCACACGGGGAAGAGGCCTTGTGGGGGCAGGGCCCTGCCTGAGTAAGGGGACTCCAACCTACCCCCAGGGGCGGGGGAGGGGAGCCTCCGCGTGTCTGCCAATGGGGAGTAGGGAGCAGCAGGAAAACCACCATTTCCTCAATTTTTTACATTGAACTTGTGGGGTGACGTTGGATAATAAAACGATATACATTTCGGGTGTACAGTTCTATAACACGTCATCTGTACACCGCATTGTGTGTTCACCACCCCAAGTCAAGTCTCCTTCCACGAACATTGACCCCCCCCCTTTACCATCTTCAACCTGCCCCCACCCCACCCCCTTCCCCTTCCTTAATTTTCTGACACCACGCAGGCAGGCTGCCGCAAGCGGGGCGGGTTTGGCGGGTTCAATGCCCCGGCCCTTGTCCCTCCGCTGTGGTTCTAGCGTGTGTCTGCGCTCCCAGGGAGGAGCGGACCCCATCCTGTGGGTGAAGCCTACTGCTCAGGATCGAATCCTAGTTTCCTGTTGCTTTTCATCAAGGATGTATTCCGGGGGGAGGGGTGCCCTGAGGAGGTAATTGCCTCACAGTGGAGTATTTCATAATTATTACACTATTTACTCCCACAGACGAGCTATTACGATCGACATTCTACAGGAGCCACAGGTGTTGTTCAAGGTCACACCAGAGGTGAGCGGAGGGGCCACAGGAGAACCCAGTCTGCCGCTTCTCAGCCCAGGGCACCCCCTCTCCACCTTGACGCCCCCACCGTCGCCACACTTGTCAGCGGTTGAGCTGCAAAATAAGCATTGCCTGGGAAACTCTGCAAGTATTTGTCACGTGGACTGACAAGTGTGACACCTCTTCTCCCCTTCCCTGTCCAGTTCAAGGTCGAGGTCTTTACGAGCCGTCTGTAGTCTATGACCGCATTGCTATACACATCCTCCTCATTCCTACCAAAGTGTCCGTGGAACCTTCCGGAAGGAGAACCAGCAAGTTTCTTTGGTTCCCTTGTACTCCCCTGGGAAAGGTTGCCCTTGTGCCCGATGTGTGTCCTGCCCTGAGCCGGGTCCAGCTGGGGGCCGCACAGGGAGAAAGGTCACAGCCCGAGGACCTTCGGGTCAAGTTCAGGACACCTTTCCAAGACTAGAGAGCATCTAGAGACTCTGAGGTCCTTGTGCCAATGGAGGGGTCCAGGCCTTGAGCTGGCTCCTCGTGGCAAGGGAGGTCCCCAGGGTGGTCTTCCTGAGGGTGCTGCCCAGGGCTACCCCCTCCAAGGTTCTGCCCTGCCCCCACCCACCATGGAGGGCCTGACTGGACGGAAATGTGGCCCTGTGGTTTTGCAGGATGTGAGAGAGGGGAGATGTGGGTTCTGGGGTGTCTTAGCCAGCCCCCCCCGGCTTTCTCCATTTTCTGACCAGCTCTAGGAACAAAACCAAAACGAAGCTGAACAAGGAAGCAGCCGGCAGAAAGGAAAGCAGAAGTGGAAGCTGGGAGACTCGGCCCTCCCCCGGAGGAGGACCGAAGCCCCTGGTCCCACAGCTGCAGGTGACTTCCTGGAGAGATGGCCCAGCAGGATCCGGCTCGGTGGCTCCGGGCAGCTCTGCTGCTTCTCTGGGTCCCAGGTGAGGGGCCACTGGGGCAGGACCAGCGGGGAATACGGGAGGGCAGGGCCACCTGCGGGAGGTGTTCCGTGAAGCAGCCCCAGTCTGGGCTCTGTACTGAGCTCAGGATGGGGCACCCTCGGTCCACCAGGCAAGATGGACGGATGAAAGGACTGTACTCAGGGGAGCAGAAGAGGCGAGGGTCTGACTTCTTCGGCATCCACCTGATCTTAGATGAGCCACGGTGGGAGGGGCACGTGGTGCAAAGGGGTAGGCATGGGAGGAGGGGGTTTTCAGGACGTTGAGAGGTTGCCCTGAGCACACCTGGGGGACTATTTTGTTGGGAGGCACCCTCTTGGTTCCCAGGTGTGAAGGAAGGGTGGGGGCTGGGTGGGAGCACCGTTGTCTCGTGGTCCGTGGTCTCGGGGACAAGGAGGGGTGTAGGCAGGGCCCCTTGAGAAGACAGAGCCTGGGGGCCAGCAGAGAGATGGAGACAGAGGGGAGGCTGTGGGGAGGAAGGGTGGGGAGGAAGCTTTCTCCAGGAAGAAGGACCAGGACCTCCCCTCCCCTCCCCTCCTCTCCCCTCCCCTCCCCCATTTATCTTCTGTGCCTCCTCAAATAGCCCTCTGGTTGGGTGGGTTTCTCCCTGGAAGATCTGCAATCTTACTGGTTGTTTTGCTCATAAATGAATGGTGCATTTTCTTCGGTTCCATTTGCTAACTGGCTGTCTGTCGGGAAGCTACGGCTCTTTGTGAATTAACTTGGAGAGAGCCATCCTCTCCCCACCGGTTTGTCCACTGACCCTGCCAGGGTTCGCGTGTTCTCGTGGGATCTGCCGGCCAGGCAGCTCGCACTTCCTTCCTGACACCTGCCTCTCTCCTCGCTTTCTCTCACCGGCCTCGAGCGGGGGCGGCCAGAATGATGCCCAGGACCGAGGTGGCATGGCCTTCCCTGCCTTGTCCCTGACGAGGGCAGGGGATCCAGTGTTTCCCCTGAGGTCTGAGTATTGCGTCTGCTTGTGTTTCTTTATGAAACATTTAAAAATCAGCAGCAACAGGCACTGGGTGCCTTTTCGTTACCTGCGGCGATGAGGATACTTTTCCCCTTTGAACCATTTAGGTGGTGCGTTATATTAAGGGATTTGGCCAGACTTTAGTCTCGATGTAATCACGCTG